>JANAVB010043667.1:0-90000 GCA_029216955.1 Iris pallida
TCAGTCTGATCGCCGTCCTCCATATGCTCGGCATCGGCTCTCTCCATGGAGACGTCGGCAGGAGGAATGCTGGACGCGGGAGGAATGCTGGACGCGGGAGGAATGCTGGACGACGAGGGAGGAGTCGCCAACCTGTTGGAACTGCCATATCCCAGTAATGGACCGGGAACATAAAGGTACACTGGCGTACTCGGAGATGAGGATGAGGGTACGGAATCTGCATCCCCAACCTGACGCACACGGGACTGCCTAACATAATATCCTCCGCGTCGTCCGGGTCTAATCATACCTGATGATAACATATAACAATCAAACAAATATACATATTTATATGATAAACATCACAGATTTTTGAAAAATATCATAGTCACAAAAGTGTCACTAAAGTGTCAAATATGATGATAAAACAAACGTACAGATTTAATCCTCTTCTGAAAATTCATCTAGTTCGTTTAGCTCATCTTCTTCTTCTTCTACTTCTTCGTCCTCTACATCTTCACTTTCATATGCATCTTCCTGTTCAGATAATTCTACTTCTTCTACACAATTAGATGTGTAATAAGAAACTTCTCTCGTGTCCACTTCTATAATATTTGTTACAAGAGGTAGTTCATCATCTTGATAAGCTATATCGTCAACCTCAAAGGTATTTCTAGCTTTGGTCTTGCATACTGTCCACCAGTCCGACCTTGTTGTTTCCTGTTTAGGATAACTTGTGAAGTACACGAGCTGAGTCTGACTTGATAGGACAAATGGTTCATAGGCTTGATATCGATGCCAATAGTTTATATCCACAAGTCCGTGCTTGTCTACTTTCCAACCTTGACCTTCAATCGGATCGAACCAATCATACCTGAATAACACAATCTTAGCAGGCTCTATACCATAACTATATGTCAGCTCCACAATCTCCTGTAGGACGCCATAGAAATCGTTGCCCACATCAACATCTTTGTAGTTCGAAGATCTGATACACAAACAGCTGTTTTTGGTGGAATCGAGATCCACAAAGTTGTCTCTGATCGGGCAAGTTGTTGACTTGAACCTAAATCCATTCACATAGTAGCTTGGCCATATTTTTGCAGCATAAATTGGTCCCTTGGCTAGCGTTCTAATAGACTCATTCTCAAGTCTTGCGTATAGACGATCGACCTAAATACCACGAAAAAAGAAATTAAGCTAATTCTCAAGTGCATATACAGAAAGGTAATTACAGAGTTCTCAAGTCTTACATATGCACTCAACCATGATAGGAAATAACGCCTCATTTTTTGTTCTAGTTCTTCTTCTGTTATGTGTGGCCTACCTGACCTCACATCATCATTAAATATGCTGAAAACAACATCGTTCAATTAATGTAATAGTATAATAATCAACACTATTAAAATAATGTAGACGTATTAATTACTTACCCCTCCAGCTTCTCTACTTCATCATCGTCGCAGTTGAGTAATACATACACCTGAGCAGCCCTTAGCTCATCATCGTTCAGATATCTCTTCTTTATTTTACCCGATGGCTTTCCTGGAGCATTGAATACCTTCAGTATTGTATCATTACATTCATGATCTCCATCGTCATTTCTGGAAGCTCTCGTTCTATTAGTTGCAACATGAGGCTTGAAATACATCGAACAAAAGTTTGTAATCTCCTCGAGAATATAGGCTTCACAAATAGAACCCTCGACCCGTGCCTTATTTTTCACCTTTCTTTTTAGGTGATTCAAATGTCGCTCGAACGGATACATCCATCGATATTCGATGGGTCCACCAACACGTGCCCCATAGGAAAGATGAATCGGCAAATGCTCCATAGAGTCGAAGAATCCAGGAGGAAACACCCTCTCTAGCTTGCACAGTGTTACCGCAATGTCCTTCTCTTGCTTTTCTAGACGATCAACGAGCAATTTCTTAGAACAAAGATCCCTGAAGAATATGCTAAGCTCCGTCAATGGATCCCAAACTGCCTGCGGTAAGAATTTTCGAAATACAATCAGAATTAACCTCTCCATGAATACGTGACAATTGTGGATCTTCATACCCGTCAATTTGTTTTTCTTCGGATCGACACATCTTCTTATATTTGACACATATCCGTCTGGAAATTTTAGGCCATGGATCCACCGACAAAGTCTCACTTTATCCTCCTTATCCAGTGAAAAAATTGACTTCGGCAGGAACTGTTTTTCATTCTCCTCTATCAAATGCAACGCAGGGCGTTTGCATATTTCTTCTAAGTCCAACCTGGCCTTGGGATTATCTTTCGTTTTTCCCTTTACGTCCATCACAGTATTAATTATGTTATCAAACACATTCTTCTCAATATGCATGACATCAAGATTATGTCTGATCAGATAGGTACTCCAATATGGCAGATCCCAGAATATGCTCCTCTTTGTCCAGTTATGATCTCTACCAAATCCATCGCACTTGTACCCAGTTGTAGGATCTTCGATAGCACTTAGAAAATCTCTAACCTCCTCCCATATCGTGGCTCCGCACCACCTTGGCGGTGGATCACCCTTCTCTACAACGCCGGCACGGAATGCATTCATGTTCCTTTTGAACGGATGATCTTTTGGCAGAAATTGTCGATGACAATCAAAGAAGCACGATTTTCCTTCGTGTTTCAAGCAAAAAGCCTTAGTACGGTCCATGCAATACGAACATGAGAGACGGCCATGAGTGCTCCATCCAGATAACATTTCATAGGCCGAAAAGTCGTTGATGGTCCACATAAGGGTTGCCTTCATCTGAAAATTCTGCTTCCTAGAAACATCGTACGTGTTAGCGCCTACTTCCCATAACTGATTCAACTCATCTATCAAAGGCTGTAAGTACACATCAATGTTCCTCTTGGGATTGTTCGGACCAGGAATTATAACGGTTAGAAACATGTACTGAGTCTTCATGCACATCCAAGGCGGTAGGTTATACGGAGTGACAATCACAGGCCAGCACGATTACTAGGATCCCGAAAAACCAAAAGGAGTAAAGCCGTCAGAAGATAGCCCCAACCTGATATTACGCGGATCTGAAGAAAAATTAGGATACACTCGATCAAAGTGCTTCCACGCTTCTCCATCGGATGGGTGATCCAACACTCCTTCAATCTGTTCTCGCATGTGCCAACTCATATTTTTGGCCGTCTCTTTCACCATAAATAATTTTTGCAACCGCAACGTTAAAGGCAAGTAGTGCATTGAATCGGTCGGTCTTCTTGCACCGGTAGACCTTCCTGTACTAGTTATCTTATAGCGATCAGCACCACAAAATATGCACACATCTGCGTCCTTGTCGTCTTTGTAGTACAGCATGCACCCATTGCGACAAGAATCGATTTTCTCGTATCCCATCCAGAGCGATCTCACCATCCTTTTAGACCGGTAGAAGTCTTTAGGAAACTTAGTACCCGCCGGCAAGATCTCTATAATCAACTCCAACACTCGGTTGTAGCATTCTTGCGACATGTTAAAATCTGACTTAATGCTCAACAGTCTTGTAACCACCTTCAACGGTGAATGATCCTCACAACCAGGATACAATGGAGTCCTTGCATTCTCCAGCAACTCCATGAACTTTGCAGCATCGACATTCGGTGCCTCCTCAGCTGCATCATGAACGAAACTAGGCCCCGCAGCGTCGAAAACCATGTTTACACACCAATCGTCGTATGCATGATTATTTGAAACAAAATTAGGTCCCGCATGCATATACGGCTTAACATAAGGCTCCGGCTCTGATGCTAAAGACACAAGTTCTCCGTGTGCGGTCCACTGATAGTAATTAGGCGTGAAATCCCTCGAGTACAAATGATATGTCACTTCCACTTCTGGATAATATTTCACGTTATGACATTTCACACACGGACACTTAATTTTGGTGTCATCCATGTACTGAGGGAACGCCTTAGCAAACTGCAGGAACTGCTCTACTCCCGCTATGTATTCATCCCGCACACCACACATATCATCAGGACGACGATTGTACATCCATGAACGATTCCGCAAGTAGTAATTCATATCCATTTGGAAATAATTCTGCAAAGATGGACACACATGTTCACCGCAGTAACTAGTCAAGCCTGATACATAGATGGGGTAACACATCAAGATCTCTCTTTTATGTTACAGATGTTAGACTGTGGATGGGGTAACATGGCAAGGTTCTAACATATGACTGATACATAGATGGGATAACACATCAAGATCTCTCTTTTATGTTACAGATGTTAGACTGTGGAGTTAAGCCTGATACCTAACTAACATTCACTAACTGACAATAAACACTAACTCACATACAACTGATCACTAACTCTGATACATGGGTTACTGCCCTCTCTAACTGACACATACACACACACACACTGAATCTAACCAAACCCCAAGGGGCTAAGCCCCTTCCATGAACACTCACTAACTGACATTCACTCATGGCTAAATGGCCAAGTGACCAACCAAAAGCCAGGGGGTGTCCCCCTCACACTGAACACTCTAACTGACACTCTAATACAAGACACTCATACCGCTGAAAATCCTCACTGATACTTAGGGACTCAAACAGGACACTCAACTGACACTGACTGATACTTCACTCAGTCACACACAATTTCACAAGTGAGCTCACTGACACTTGACACTACACTGATACTCACACCAACACACTACTCGCTCTAGATCCCCTTGACACTCACAAACTTAGGTGTGCTGCTACACTAAAGCCTCTAATCCTTACTGAAACATGGACTAATACACTTGGGTATTGGCTCAAAGGCCTATGGCCAAATGGCAAGCCAAAATGGCTGTGCCCGAGCCCACACTGCAGTGGCCAAGGCCAAGGCAATGTGCCAAGGCACACTCCCTACTGCAGTGGCCAAGTGACCTAGCCACACTACCTGGCCAAGCCCGAGCTCACACTTCTCCCCTGCTACAGCCAAGTGGCCTGCCAAAGCCAGGATGGCCTCCCCACAGCAGGTCATCACTCAACCATGGCCAGGGGCATTCCCTGCTGCTAGTGCAATGCTAAAGCATGCTGCCACACTTAATCAATAGCAAAGCACACCCTATTTTCCTGAAGAGTGATACTGAATTCAAATGAAGTTGGGCTATGGCCAATGGCCTGCACACAAGCTCACTGAACCTTCATTTACTTAACCTTCATTTATTGGCCATTGCCATGACATGTGGGTTAGATTCAGTGTGTGTGTGTCCGTGTGTCCGTGTGTGTGTGTGTGTGTCCGTGGGAGAGGAGGAGAAGGAGGAGGAGGAGGGAGACGAGTTAGGTTAGGGTTTACCTGAGGAAGAGGAGGAGGAGCTCGAATTGGGGGAGGAGGAGCTCGACGGAGGGGTACGGGTCGCCGGGGGGGGGGGGGGGGGGGGGGGGGTGGGGGGTAGAGGGTCACCGGGGGTCGGGGGGGGGGCGGTGGGGGGGTGGAGATTTTAATTTTCGAAAATTTTCGAGGGAGAAAAAAGGAAAAGCGTGCCCTAAGTAAAAGCTTTAGCGACGTCAAGAGACGACGTCGCTTAACGTCGCCAACTAGTGGCGTATAGCGACGACATTTTAGGACGCCGCTAATTTCGTCGCTACATCAGCGACGTGTACCGACGAACTTGCGACGCAGGTTCCCATTTAATAAACTGTAGTCGCTATTGGTCGCTTTTGGCGACTAATAGCGACGTATTAGTAAAACGTCGCTAAACTCCCAAAAATTAGCGATATTCATTCTTGGAATCGCTAAATTCGTCGCTGATTTGACTTATTTTGGTAGTAATAGGACTGTAGGATCCTTGATTATATATGAACTTTATAATTTTCTACAGTCCTATATATATCTGTACTTCAATAAGACTATATTAAATTTTACAGTCCATATATAATGCAGGACTGTAGAATTTTCTACAGTCCTACAGATACTATAGGATTGTAGAAAAATTCTACAGTACTATATATACTATAGGACTGTAGTATTTGCCTACATTCATGTTGAAAAAAAAATCATGATGGTGATGCCACCGCCAGTACCACCACAATTTCCCTGCCGAACCCCGACTCCACTGCATGTTGCCCACAGCCAAAGAAGAACTTAGAGGAGGTTGGAGAGGGGAGAAAGGAGATGGAGCTAGCGGTGGCGACGGTGGGATAGGGGAGCACCAAGTAATTTGGGATATTGACAGCCCCCAAAAAAAATTTAGATCGTCCTACGTAAAAATTGGATGAGCCTGGACTGTCCTAAAGTAATGAGCTGCCCTGGAGTAAAATTTGTAATGCCTATAGAAGTCCCCTATTTGAATGTTCTAAACATTTTGGAGAGAATATTACTTGCAATAAAATTATTTTTAACCCAAGACTTTTAGGAGGTAATAATATTAATTAAATTTTATTTTTCTAGAGGCCTAGCTGGCTACGCCCCTTTTGGCCCTTGCCTAAACAATTTATCTTCGCATTTTCTCTGAATTGGACGTGCATACCATCTAGGCAAAAGAATTGGATAGTCCAGCATCAGAAAAAAAAAAAATTTAGTACTCTCCTAATATATATTTGTACTCAATATTTATGCTGAGCCAACTTCTCAACAAAATTAAACTTTCTTAATCATACTATATGACATGTATACGTGCATTCTTCTAAACACTACAGATATGAAAATATACAGGTATAGAAAGAAAGAAAAAACTCAATCTCTCTTCAAAGAAAACTAAAGTATAAGATGTTCTAAATGCAACATCACAAAAGGTAAGATGATCACTATCAGTTGGTGAGAGTTAATCCTAGGTGCAGCTTAGATCTGCTTGCTTGATAATCTAGTATAGAGTAATGCCTAAACTTTGAACTTGATGTTGCCTTCCCGAGCCACCGTCAAGCCATGCCTCCTGAATTTTGCCCTGGAAATAAATTAGTATACAGATAATCAATGAACAAGAATATTAAACATTGCACGTCCTTCTTTAGACCGAATGAATAGACGATACACTTACGTTGATGCAGGAGGGCCCGATTACTTTGATGTTAGTATGAGAATCAATGCTCCTTTTTATGTTTCCTGACATGGTGATTATACGGGTTCTCAACATATAATTGGATCTGGCATGTACTTCAATTCTGGCAGCTGCTCGACTCTACAGTGCAGAATATGGTTAATCAAATGTTTGTAATATCCTTTCCTAGAATACATTCTATATGCTAATAATTAAATATACTTAGAAACATGTATCCACCTATCGATCATATTAAAAGCTAAAGCATGTATCCACCTATCGATCATATTAAAAGCTAAAGCATGTATCCTCCACCTATCGATCATATTTTAACGGCTTTTAACGACAGGGGTGCAAACTGAACAAAAATTAAAATGTGGGATTTTTTTTTAAACAAAAGGTCTTCAAATGCAAAAACAAAAATCTAAAGTGGGTTTGTTTGCACTTTACCATAGGATTTGGAAGGGGGGGGGGGGGGGGGGGGGGGGGTGAATTAGAAATATGATTAGCTATTTGGGGGGGGGGGGGGGTTGGGGGGGGGGGGGGGGGGGGGGGGGGCATAAATACAAATAACTCAATAAATAAATATAGTTCATCAGAATTTCTATCCAAAAAAAAAAAAAAACAACTCACTACAATAAAACTAGTAATTTACAATTAAAATTGTATAATTAAACAAACGACGATAACCGGATATTTGGATTATTGTGTACCTTTGTCTAACTTTGAGTATTCCAGTACCCAGCTGCATAGGTATCCCCATAATAATACATTCACTTACTCCCTCAATCTGGTCATCTCTACCATTGAATGACCCATTGAACAAATGCTCCGAAGTTTTCTCAAATGAAGCTAACATCAAAACACTATCTTTCATTTCTGTTATGCCAAATCTCGTGAGTCCAAGCACTTTGCCCTGTAGTGGTTACCAAAGTACATAGAACAAAAACCACTAAGATAAACTGAAGATTCAGTCGCAGAATATTAAATACAATAAAGAAAAAAAAAAGGTTTAATGCTTACTTTATAGGTCATCACATCTCCCAAAAGCATCATGTGTCGAACATCAATGCTCATTCCATGTGATTTCATAGTATACTGTATTTCGTTGATGATGCTCTGTCTTGCAGCTTCAATACCAAGTGTATCCTGCACTTCGATCACATGATTACTCTTTGTTTCACTTGCATTGACTCCAGGACTGCTGCCCATGACAGCTAGAAGATTTGTACTGAAAAGGTTTCAAGAATCCAGTGAGTCGTAATTGCCTTTGAAGTGCTAAATAAAATATAAGCTGAAAGCAATCAAACGTGGGTAAATGACTACAATCCTTTTCTTTCAATCTGTGTTGTATATATTTTCACAGATTAGGAATTCTACAAGCTAATACAAATTTGGCTACACAATTATTTTAATTAGTTCTGATAAAAGTACCAGTTGTTTGTTCACATATGAGCTTTTTTACAATACCACATAATAAAAAAGAAATCCAAATGACTAACTGAAGCAGGACAAGATCTAGAGAAAAAGGTAATCTGGGTCGAATCCCGAATCACAATTATCAATATGAGATTTTATTGGAGTCTAATTATCAAGCAATGGGTATGACTAACCATAGGAAATAACCCTAACATATAATCAATATTAACAATTGAAATAGAAAATAAAGGGGTGAGTTTAACAAAGAGTAGAGAAGTCATTCACACAATTGGAATGATCCGGTTTCCTCCCAAGAAGACAATCCAGTAACAATGAACCTTCATTTTCTCGGGTCCGAAAATCAATCAAGTTTCAATGCTTGAGACTTGAAGACCCCAATGAACCTTCATTTTCTCGGGTCCGAAAATCAATCAAGTTTCAATGCTTGAGACTTGAAGACCCTAGGCAGTGGATGTTGATGACGAAAATAAGGTCGACACAGCTAGTCAAAGATGAGGTTAGGAAGACAAGAAAACGGGAAGGGGGGCGGTCTGTGGCTGTCAAAGGACACTCTATGTTGTTACCTGTGAGTGGGAGGGAGGTCGCTGTCTTGGCAGAAGGGTCGTCCCCCTCTGCAATTATGGACGAGAGCTGTGGAGGGACTCACATATAAAAGAAACAGAAAAGGGAACTTATGTTTAACACAAAACCTGAAGTTGGTGGGCACCAATGGCATTACGTTTTTACAAAAAAGTCATGAAGTTAATCCTGCAATTAGAACCATAGGATTTTGTTCAAAGACAACAATCACGCGACAACAAACCTTTGTTTCTGGGTACGAAAATCAACTAAATGCTTGACTTGAAGACCCGTAGACGATGTCACAAGAAAGCCGAAGATGCGGCAGATGTTGATGACAAATATAATGGTAAGGTAGCCGAAAACTAAGTAACAAAGACGGAAATCGGGAAGGAGCAGTTTGTTGACCTATGAGTGGGTGGAAAGTCGTCGTTGTGACGGAAAAAGGGTTGTCCACAATTACAATTCAGGACCAGATAGGTGAGTGACTCATGCAAAGAAACAAAAAGGACTTCTCTTCATGCATAACACAAGCAAAAGCGGGTGGAGCCTAAATGCATTAAGGTTAGGGAGGAGCAGTTATAATACCGCATGGAAACAAGACAAGGGGCTCACTTGTACATAAAATTGGAAAGAAGGGGGTTCCTGTTTAAACGTACTTTAGAAAGAAAATGGGAAAGAATTATGGATTAGGGTTTTTTAATAAGAGAAGTGGAAGAAGAAAATAATTAGGAATACTAATAACTCGGCAAAGTTTACAAACTTCTCTTACTCTTCCTTGAAAATACAAGCTAAGCATACAATTGTTTTATATAGGCCCACATGTCTTGGGCATCAAGAAAGAAGCAATCCTAAAGCCCAACGGTCATCACCAAATAAGAACCAAATACTAATAAAATACGACCATAAATAAATAAACAATTTTTATACAACCAAATATGTGCACTGAAAATTAAACATAATAGAAAATAACCCAATAACTTAATGTCCCAAACTAGACTTAAACTCGAATAGGTCCATGTGTATGACTAGTCCTACATCAGTAATTCTTGATGAATTTGTTGAGGGAATTGTTGTTTATAAGATTCATAGAGAAATTACAGGAGATCAGAGAAGTGAAGAGAGGAGAAAATGCACCAAGAATATTGGGGACTTTTCCTTATTAAAGAACAAATTAATCTATACTTGACAAAGAACAAATGAATATCTATGGCTACTTATAGGTTATAAATATTTCTAATTCTAGGAAATGTCAAGTATAGATTCTAATACAGCACGAACGTCTCTATGCTCAACTTGCACAATAAACTGTGACATTGAGTATTGAGCAGCACTTTAGTGAGTACATTTGCCACCAGCCACTGAAGTAACATTATGGTTGTAGGTGTCAGCTGGCGTGTCTAACATGTCGGCCGATATGTCAGTTTCATAGGTAAAACGACATGGTTTTGTAAATATATCATTTATGTAGTTATACAATATACAGGCCAACATATTGGGCACAACACCATATATCTGTCAACATGATTTCTCAAATGTGGGGCAGCATTTTAGTTAATTGAGTTTTTGTTGAGATTTTTCTGAGATAAAGGGTTTAAATTATATTCGTTACTCTTAAATTGCATACACTATTAACTTGTACATTTTACGTTTTAAATTAGTTACTCTTCGAGAAAAAAAATTAGACATCTAACAATGTCTTTTTGTATTTCTACTTATTGTGTTATTTAGACTATTAAATTACTTGATACAACATTTTAATGTCAGTAGTATATTTTATATTTATACTATAATTGTTATGTTAGTGTTATGTTTAGGACATTTAATAAACTTAGCTAGGCACTTAGTATATATAACATGTTGGATAGTCATGAACAGAAAATTAGTTTCAGATTTCTTTTGTTTTATTAATTCTGTTGAAACAGAATTTGTTAATGTTGTAACAAAATTTGTTTCAAGGTTGTTTAGGTGGTTTTTTCTTACTAGAATCAAGGCATTCAATGACAGATTTGTTGTCATGTCTTCCTATATTTTCTAGTTGTTCTCTTTGATTCAATAATATTGAAGAAATTAAATTACTTCTTCAAAACTTGCATAGTATCAGAGTGAATGCTCCTGATCCATTTTTTTCAAATAATGAAAACGGCGATGACCGAAGGTAGACGACGACTCTTTCGTGGAAACCACACTCCAAAACATGGAAGAAGCCAGGAAATGAAAATAAGGCATTCCAAGTCTTCCATGAAGAAAGTTAGGGTCAACAAATCAAAGGTCTCCATTCACAAAGGAACAATTAGAGCACATTTACAAGCTTTTAGAATATCCACAAATCTCTATAAAACTTTTTTTTGTTCTTTGGCTCAGAAAGGTAACTTTGTTACTGCTCTTCGTAGTGTCAATTCTCAAAATACTTTTTGGATCATTGACTCTGGAGCAACTAATCATATAACAAGTTGCTTGTAGAGTTGGAAATAATAGGATAATTTTATTAATGATGAGAGACTACATATATATATAGGAGAGGCTAGCCCCTTTCCTATTATTCTAAGCAATGGGTGCCACGCCCCGCTCCCGTAGGAGCGATCGTCCTCGCTAAGGCGTGATGCCGCACGAGCCTAGATTACGCTCGTGCAAGGCAGTTTCATAACGGCCGATTACATCGGCTGCGACGGGGTCGTCGCACAGAAGTCCCAAGCAGAAACATTGAAACATGCAGCGGAAATTTAGAACAAGTACACATGAACACAAGTCATTCCCAAGAAGCTTTTTATTGATATTGAATACAAGATTACATTTGTGGGCGCAAGGCCAAATTACAAGTCTCTCGTGCTCACTTTTCTCTCATTTTACAATTCACTCTGCTTTCTCTCATCTCTCGATACAATACTTGAATCCAGCGGAAGCTTCGGAAGACGATGTCCATACATTATGTCATGTATAAGTCTTTGAGTCCACGCGGCCGCACGCTTCGACTCGCCAAGGAACTCCGTGCCTCGACGCATCCAAGCGAGCTCCGCGCCACGAGCTTCTACCTGTGCCTGCACATAGAAACTTTGTGGGTGTCGGTACTCAACTGTACTGGTGGAGTGAGCTTCTCGCCCACCCATACATAACTGACACGTTCATTTACTTTGTGCAGCTTAAAACCCTTTTGATTGTCTTGCTAGTCTTGTCTTAGGATCAATTTTAGGACAAGGACGTTCGACCAAACCGAGGTGCCACGACATGGTCGCGCTATAATTCCAACGTGTATTTCGATCGAGGCAGTGCCTCATCGCCTAGGTACTTGACCAAACTTCAACTCGGGACGGCAGGGTCGTGCCATACTCTATTCGAGACTTCAACATATTCGAGATAGCGCTTCACCGAGGAGCAACTCATGCGAACTCAGCCGTGCCAAGACTTCCAATACTTTCGCGTGCCTCTAGACCAATTCTCGTGCTAGCAACGTCAAGGGGGAATGACTCGTGCTGGTCGTGCTGCTAGACTTGATTTTGCCTAGACTTGTCCGTGCTTCAAGATGAGGTCGTGCCTAACGACTCCCTGACTTAGACAAGTTTCACCTTACGGTCCTTTCGACTTAAAGTGATAGCACTCGACTTAACTCATGCAAACTTAGGCCAACAATGCCGATACGCGAAAGCCAATACGCGAATCCAATATTGATACGCGAAAGCCAATACTTGATACGCGAAAGCCTTACTTTGTGCCGAAGCACGTGACTATGCTGCAGCCCAATCTTAGGCCCAGACCTTATGTTATCGACTGGACATCCATTCAAGTTATAGACTCAATCCAAAGGCATACACGCGGTGTGCCACTATCTGCCGACACATCAACATGAGTGGTCACTAGCAATGTCAAGCTATCTTGGACTGGCTTGTGGGATATCGGCTCGTCCCTACACGGGTAGCTAGCCCGGAGGCGCCGAAGTCTCCCATGCGGTTATCCAGCATCCTACCTTGAGCCGCAACGCGCTTCCCCCGGGACGATATGATCCCGGTGCCCCGGTGATCATTCGAGAAGACTACACCTTGTCGACAAGTTGTCCAATGACCATGCAAGTCTCGACTCGATCTATCCGGTCTTTCCTTAACATGACCATGTTTTCCTTCTTTCTATTGAGACTCCCAAGCCGCGGGACCGATCTCGTGTGTTTCCTTTCAAGACATAGCGAGACTCCCAAGCCGCGGGACCGATCTCGTGTGCGGGACTTATCAAGACTAAGCGAGACTCCCAAGTAGCGGGACTGATCTCGTGTGTTTCCTTTCGAGACATAGCGAGACTCCCAAGCCGCGGGACCGATCTCGTGTGCGGGACTTATCAAGACTTAGCGAGACTCCCAAGTAGCGGGACCGATCTCGACGACAACCAGTCGCGTGGACTTCCTTTGTTCATGGCAAGCTCTTCACTAAACCGACCATAGCTCGTGCCTTAGGCAGACCTGGTTCTATAGGCGATGCTAACGCTCAAGTCATATACTTTATACGACGAGCCTTGTTCTCAAGGGACTACGCGACTTGACAACCGCAGATAGAGCGGGACAGTGCTAGAATTGGCTTCGATAGCCCAGCACAACTCTTGTCTACTTATTCGGGCAACGACTCGACGAGCAAAGGCTACGCCGAGCTTCGCATCGAGGGAACGTGCCGTGCACGCGTTCGACTTGAACAACCAAGTTCTCGGGTGCCTAGACTTAAGCCAACAAGCCGTGCAAGACGACTTAACTTGCGGGACGTGCGAAGGCTATGCCAATCCTTGCGGGACAGGACCGTGCATGCTTTATTAAGCATTCATACGGACGACGCCTATGACTTAGGCTATTTCAAGTGTCGGGACGACTTAGCAACTTAAGCCAACTTCCTTCTCCCAAGCCACGGGATCGAAGGATCGAGTGTCATTTGAAAGCACGCTGAGCCGACTTCTATGAAGACCGTGGGACCATTTTCCATGTTCTAAGACATTCCGACGGGTCGGGATTATTCCCTTAGCTATGTGGATGTGTCTCTTTTATTAACAATCCTAACTTGTGCAAGTTGAAAACATGCGAGTTATTAAGTGCAGGCTAAGATGAGGCAAGTTCACCGAAACTATTCCACCTGTGCGAGGAGTCGCCTCGAACGAGCGAGCCTTCGAGCAGCCGTTGCAAGGCTAAGTCCGAACGCCGTCGGCGTTTCGATTTCCTCCGATTGACTTTGCGGGACGGGACACTACAATGGGGGACTAAAGTCCATTAACTAATAACTCTAATATAACACTTAACACTCTCCCTCACGCTGGAGCATAGATGTCAATCATGTCCAGCTTGTTACATAGAAATTGAACCCGAGGATCCAAATGAGACTTTGTGAAAATATTAGCTATCTGGTTGTCGGTCCTCACGTGTTAAAATTTTATCACTCCCTTTGTATACTCATCATGAACAAAGTGGATATCAATTTCAATGTGCTTCGTCCTTTCATGAAATACGGGATTGATGGAAATATGGATAGCAAATTGGTTATCACACCATAGATCTGCTACTTGAGATCCTGCGTCTTCTCCTAGTTCTTGTAACAGATGCTTCATATATAATACCTCTGATGTGCCATGAGCAATGGCTCGATATTCTGCTTCTAAGCTGGAGCGTGCTATCACATTTTGTTTCTTGCTCTTCCATGCGACTAGATTCCCTCCAATAAATACTGAGTAGCCAGATGTATATCGTCTATTTGACAGGCTTGCTCCCCAGTCAGCATCAGTAAAACACTCAAGACGAGTGTGTCCATGATTCTCCATCCGAATTTCTTTTCCTGGATTCTTGACTAGATAACACAGGATTCTGAGAACTGTCTGCCAGTGTGAAACTCTTGGAGAAGCCATAAATCTACTTGCAACACTCACTGCAAATGAGATGTCCGGACGAGTCATGACCGCCAAGTAGTTGAGCTTTCCAACTACTCGATGATACTGATCTGGATTGGTTATCAGGACTCCTTCGTCTGGAAGTAACTTTGCCCATGTATCCATAGGTGAGGTTGCTCCCTTGGCTTGCATCATGCATGCATCATTTAGTATATCAAGTACATACTTTCTCTAGGACATTACAATGTCCCGCTTACTCCGTGTGACCTCAATACCTAAGAAATAGTTCAAGGATCCCATATCCTTGGTTTAAAATTGTTCTCCCAGAAACTTCTTGAGGCCTTCAATACCCTGTCTGTCGTCTCATGTGATTACAATGTCATCAACATAGACATCAAGTAATATTTTTCCAGCTGATGTCTATCGGTAGAATACGGAATAATCCTTCTTTGATTGACACAGACCAAACTGAGTAACCATATGTGTAAATCGACCAAACCACGCACGGGACGATTGTTTCAGACCATAGAGGGCCTTAGACGACACACTTTACCCTTCCTTGCAACAAACCCGGGAGGTTGCATCACATATACTTCTTCATCAAGATCCCCATGGAGGAAAGTATTCTTGATATCCAGTTGAAGCAACGGCCAGTTATAGCGAATAGCCAAGGCCATGAGGACATAAACAGACGTCATTTTAGCAACAGGAAAGAAGGTCTCGAAGTAATCGTCACCATAGGTTTGGGAGTATCCTTTGGCCACCAGACAAGTCTTTAGGCGATCAAGAGAGCCATCTGGTTTCACCTTGATCATGAATACCCATTTGCAACCTACTGCCTGTTTACCAGTGGGTAAATCGACCAAGTCCCAAGTGTGATTTTTTTTTCTAGAGCTTTCATCTCCTCGTTCATAGCAACACGCCAACTAGGATGTCTGAGACCCTCCTCAGCGGTCTTGGGAATCTGATTTCCATCAATAGTAGCCACCAGAGGCTGAGTGTGACTGGTAAGTCCTTTGTAGCTGTTAACATACAAGGGATGATCACGACAGGCACAACGAGGACGATCTAGAGGCGGAATAGCCGGAGCTGCTGGTGGAACGGTGGAGCTGCTGGTGGAACGGTGGAGCTGCTGGTGGAACAGGTGGAGGCAACTCATTGGAGCCAGAGCTGCTGGCGGAATCGGAGGAGGAGGATTCTGTAGGCATCAACGACGATGTTTGTGTGGGTTATGTCGGCACTGACTGAATCAGTGTATGCAGAGCATCGACCTGGGGAACTGGCTCGGTAAGGGAGGGCACCCGTACGGGGGGGCTGCTGTGTTAGATCAGAAAATAATAAAAAAATCCTCTTCTTGATAGATTAGGGGAGCCGGACTCGTTGAATGTGGGAGTGAAGGAAAATCGGTTTCTACAAATGTAACATCCCGAGTGAAAAAATATCTCTTCAAGACGGGAATAACACCAATACCCTTTTTGATCTTTAGGATATCCAAGAAAAATATATTGTGTTGCATTATGATCTAATTTAGAAAAAGTTGGTCGGGTATCCCGAACATAGCATAAGCAGCCAAAGATTCTGCGAGGCAGAGGAAATGACTCTCATCCGGGAAAGAGCCTCGAGAAGGGAGTGCTACCATTGAAAACTGACAATGGCACGCGGTTAATAAGATAACAAGCAGTAAGAACCACATCCGACCAAAATCACTTGGGAGTACGTGCTTGAAACATAAGAGCACGTGTTGTTTTCAAGAGATGGCGATTCTTGCGCTCGGCCACACCATTCTGTTGTGGTGTGTACGCACAAAAAGTTTGGTAGATGATGCCATTACGGGCCAAATGACTATCGAGATCATGAGATAAATACTCACGGCCATTGTCACTCCGAAAAATTTTGATTGGAATACCAAATTGTGTTTTTATTTCGACATGAAAATTGTACCAAATGTTAAACAATTCAAAACGATTTTTCATCAGATAAACAAAAGTGACACGTGAGTAATCATCAACAAAAGTAACAAAGTACTTAAAATCCATTACTGATTCAATCGGACAAGGTCCCTATACATCAGAATGCACCAACTCGAAAGAAGCGAAAGCAATTTTATTTTGACTCACCGGAAAGGTAACCCGGTGATGCTTAGCTAAACTACACGGCTCACAATGAAAGGAAGCAGGGATATCTAAAAAAGGGTACATTTTCTGGAGAACTTGGGGTGATGGATGGTCTAATTGACAATGTAACTCAAAAGGATCGAGTTTCATGTCAGCACAGACAACAGAAGGTACATCAAACATGTACAAACCTCCAGCCACATGCTCCTTACCGATAGTCTTTTCAGTTTTAAGGTCCTGAAAAATACAACTATCAGAAAAAAAAAGTTACCGAACAATGCAGTTCACGAGCAATTTGACTAATAGAAATTAAACTAAACGGGTTCTCAAGTGTAAGTAATACATAATTGAGTGACAGTTCGGAAGAAAAACTGGCACTTCCACGTCCTCAGACTGTCAGGAAACCTACATTGACAACAGTAATGCCAGAAATACGACGGGCATGGACATAATCATGTGTCATACCTGCATCACCAGTCATGTGAGAGGATGCACCAGAGTCGATTATCCACTGCATGGGCTTTACTATGCACACTGCTGAGTATCCGGCTGTGGATCCAGACGTGGAAGCTTCACCACGACGTTGAGCCTGAAAATCAAGAAACTCTGTATATGAGTCTGAAGTCATCTGAACAGATCGGACACCATCACGAGGAGCATCAGTTGTGATATTACAGCAGGTGATTTAGTGCATTGCCAGTAGAAATGGTCAAGTTGACCACAATTAAAGCATGTGCGCGGTCTTCCTCCATCACGACCGTCATTGCCACGTCCCCCATCTCGACCAGCATTTCGGCTACTACGTCGGCCACCACGACCACCACAGAATCCCGTACGAGCTGCACCAAGAGCAGAGCGATCAGCAGGAGTATCACCCAGAGTGGTCTCAACGACTTTTGCTGCCCGAAGGACACGATAGTGCGCTTCCAACAGGGAAGAAACTTCAGATCCAGCAATAATTTGAGTGAGCGGAGTCCGCATCAGGACGAAGAGAGACAAGATAAGCCATAATATGAAGCTGCTCACGTTGAACCCTTGCTTCATTAATATCCGACATAAGAGGTAATACGCGGTCGATCTCATCAGACATAGCCTTAAAGGTCCGAAAATGGTCTTTAAGAGATTCGTCTTCCTGATTTGCTCGGTAACACCAACGACCGAGTCATAGATACGAGACAAATTACGTTTTCCATCAAATGCTGTTGCCAGTACCTCTCATAACTCATTCACGGAGTCCGTATTCTGAACCATGTCTTCTACCGATAGTTCCATTGAATTCATTAATTGTGTACACAGTCGACTATCATTTGTCTCTCATTGCTCAAATATGGGATCATCTTCTGCTGGAGGGTTGTCAGTCAGATGTTTGGACAACCGCATTCTACGAAGCGTCTTCTCGACCTTTCTCCATGTCGAGTACCCTCTGGTCCTTCCAACCGTCGATTGACAAGTCGAATAGAGGAAATCGTCATGCTAGTGCCTGTTGGTCCCGCTAGTGTGTTGCTAACACTAGTGTCGGTGGCACTGCTATTCGTCATAGTGTCTGTCATCTTTCAGGATTCCTGAATCGACTGTCGATTTGATCTTTCCAACTGGATAATCACATCAACTCTGTCAATACGCTAAAAACGGAACCAGAACCGACACGCGCGCATAGGAAGCAGAGAGTGTGGATCACAAGCCATGACAGAGAGATAACCCATGTTAACCTCTGTTAGAGCAACAAAGATTCATGCAAAACAAACCATATGTTTGTTTTTTGTTAAATTTTCGAATTGATCATTGAGAGTCAGAGGTTCCAACAAACAATCATATGTTTACCCTCTGAGAATTCCAACAATTTAATTTTTTTTTAGAAACTAGGTTAGGGTTTGTAGTGGTTGGACGGCGGCAGGTGGAAGGGGAAAGGGTTAGGGTTTTGAGCCATGGAAAGGGGGGGCTGACAGGAGGGGAGATGGAGGGGGGGTGGGGGCTGACGTGGGGTGGGTAGGGGCTGACAGGGGCAGGAGGTGGTAGGCCAGTAGGGGGCGGCAGCAGCAGCAGTAGGGGTAGCAACAGTAGCAAGGAGGGGAAGGGGGATGGGGCGGGAGCAAGGGAGGAGCAGGCGGCAGCAGCAGTAGGAGAGGGGGGCTGGAGTTAGCGGCTAAAAGGGGGGAGGGCGGTAGGTTAGGCTTAGGGTTTTGTGGAGAGAGAGTGGTGGATGACGGGTAGGATTTTGGCTCTGATACCATGTAGAGTTGGAAATAATTGGATAATTTTATTAATGATAAGAGACTACATATATATATATGAGGCTAGCCCCTCTCCTATTATTCTAAGCAATGTGGGACTAAAGCCCATTAACTAATCACTCTAATATAACACTTAACATTGCTCAAATCTTTTACTCAATTGCAATCCTTGTGCAGCGAACAAAAAAATCAAGATTGTCGATGGATCACTCTTAGCAATCGCTAGAGTATGATATGTTGTTATATCTTCTTCCTTAATCTTGCATAATGTCCTTCGTGTGCCTAAATTGTCATGTAATCTTTTGTCAATTAGTAAATTAAATAATGATCTTCAATGTCGTGTTAACTTCTATCACTCTAGATGCGAGTTTTACGGACGGGTCACGGGAAGGATGATTGGCAATGCTAGAGAAAGTGGAGGTCTATATATCTTTGAAGATGGAACCAAAGTGCAAAAATAAGTTCAAAGTACATGTTTCAATTCTATTCATATTGATAATAATATTATGTTATGGCACTATATATTAGAACATCCAAGATTTTTATTATTTAAATCACTTTGCTTCCAAACTTACTTACAAATAACAATCCATCTTCATTTCAATGTGAGTTTTGTGACTTTGCCGAACATCATCGTTCTTTTTCCCCCAAAACCATACTAAGCATCAAAACTTTTTACTTTAATCCATAGTGATGTTAGGGACTTCTAGGATTTCAAGTTCGAAAAAAAATGGTTTGTTACTTTCATTAATTATCACACAAGGGTAAGTTGGGTATATTTGTTAAGGGACAAGTTTGACGTCGAAATTTTTTAAAAGATTTTTACAAAATGACGAAAACAAAATTTCAAGAGAAGCTAAAATATTTTAGGAATGACAATGGTAAAGAATATTTTAACACTGTCTTGGATGAATTATTCTTAGAAAAATGTATGATACGTCAAAGTTCTTGCAATGACACCAGTGTTCTAAATTTCGCTACGCGGGAACGGTGCGCCAAGCGGGAACGGTGCGCCAAGGGCCCGCCTAGAGCCAAGGGTCCGCCTAGGCGCTTTATATATATATATATATATATATATATATATATATATATATATAAACAAAAGTCAGTCTTGAGCAGTTTGTTAGCATGTTGGATTTAAGTTGTAGGTGGGGTTGGGGAGGTCCATTGATCGAGTATTAACTGGTGTCAGTTCAATTTTTTTTTCCTCATTTTCTGTCCTTTCCTTTCCTTTCCTTTTATCATTTCGTGTCCTTTCCTTTCCTTTCCTATTTCCTTTCCTTTCCTCATTTCCTTTCTCTTGTCCTTTCCTTTCTCCTCTCTCCTCTCCTCTCCCTCTCCTCCCTCTCTCCTCTCCCGCCTCCACCACTACAGCACCACCACCTGACCGCCTTAACCACAGCACCACCACCACCACCGCCACCACCACGACCACCACCGTCGTCAGCAGCAGCACCACCACCACCACCACCAGAGTCACCACCACCACCACCATCAGTCCACCACCACCGCCGGTAACTTTTTTTATTTCTTTTTTAAAATTTTAAAATAGGGGTACCTAGGGCTGCCTAGCGCCTAGGCAGGCCGCCTAGGACCTTTCCGGTGAGGCCGACGGCCGCCTAGGCCGAGTTTTAGAACACTGAATGACACACCCCAACAAAATGGAGTGGCTGAACGAAAAAACAAACACCTTATAGAAGTTGCTATGGCCCTAATATTCACTAATAAAGTTTCTAAGTATCTACATGGAGAAGCAATCCTAATGGCTATATATATCTTATAAATCGAATGCCTACAAAGATCTTAAAATTTTAAACACCATTAGATACCTTCCAAAAAAGTTTTTTATTGTCAAAATTGTCCCATAACCTGCCATTAAAATTGTTTAGTTGCACTATTTTGTCCACATACACGACCAAAGCCAGAACAAGTTAGGTCCTAAACCAAGAAAATGTGCTTTTGTTGGGTATGTCCCAACTCAGAAAGGATACAAATGTTATGATCATATTTCCAAAAAAATGTTTATCACTATAGATGCCATATTTTTCGAGTCCGAATAGTTTTTTGAAACTCAACTTCAGTAGGAGACACAAAAGGAAGATGCATGGTACTTTGATGAAATCCAACTACAAAATGTCAATGCCAAAACTTCGACCAAACCAGTATTTTCAAAAATACAGATCTTAGTATTTTAACTAACGAAAACTAGAGCCTAGATTCTATGAAGCCTCTTATAATCTTACTAGCTCAGACAATAGGACAAAAACGGGTGCCCGAGAACTCCTTGCCTACTCACGAAGGAAACAAATTCAAGATAATGAGACCCAGACTCCTCAGCATTGTCAAGAATCTGAACCAAAGGCTGGTCAGAAGCCTACTGAATATTCAGGTAACTTCCAAACAGACCAAATTCAATATTATACTTCTCAGTCAAATTAACATGCGTATAGTTTTTCTAACCTTAATGTTCCCATTAATCATCGAAAGGGTGTCAGATCATGTACCAAATATCCCATGTCAAACTTTGTTTCTTACAAAAAATTCTCTCCTAATTTTTCTACCTTTACTTCACAATTGTCGTGTGTGAAAATTCCAAAGAATGTACAGGATGCTCTACATGTTCCCGAGTAGGAGGCTATACTTGAGGAGATGAGGGCTCTTGAAAAAAATATAAAACATGAGAAGTAGTGGATCTGCCAGAGGAGAAGAAGACGATTGAATGCAAATTGTTCACGACCAAGTACAAGTCAGATGGGTCACTGGAATCATACAAGGCTCGCTTGGTTGCTAAAGTTTTACTCAAACATAAGGTATTGATTACCTTAAAACATTTGTACATGTAGCAAAGCTAAACATAGTCATAGTACTCTTGTCAATTGCAGCCAATCTTGACTGGCATCTACAATAGCTAGATATGAAAAATGCATTCCTTGATAGAGACTTGGAGGAAGAAGTTTACATCGATCCACTACCAGGCTTTGATAAAAGGTTTGAATCGAAGGTGTGCAAACTGAAAAAAAAAATCCTTGTATGGATTAAAACAGTTACCAAGGGCCTAGTTCGAAAAGTTCACACATTCAGTAAAGAGCCATGGCTATGTATATTGGCAGATCGACCATCCTATGTTCACAAAAACTTCATTAGATGGGTAGTTATTCGCATAGTTTATGTAGACGACATTATTTTGACGGGAGATGATTTGGTTGAGATAGAATGACTAAAAATATGTTTTTCCTCATATTTGAAATCAAAGATCTGGGTTCACTAAGGTACTTTTTTGGAATGGAAGTAGCTCAATCAAAAAAAGGGAATATCAATGTCACAAATGAAGTACGTTATCGATCTTCTCAAAGAAACTTGAATAAGTGGATGTCTTCCAGCAGATCTTCCAATTGAACCAAATAAAAAACTTGGAAATTCCATAGGTAATCCAGTCGACACATCACTTTACCAAGTGCTCGTTGGAAAAGCTGATCTACTCGTCACACACACGACCTGATATCACGTTTGCAGTAAGCCTTGTAAGTCAGTTCATACAGTCTTCTCATGAAGAACACCTAGAAGCTATATATCGAATTTTGAGATATTTGAAAAGCGCTCCAGAAAAAGGTCTATTCTTCAAAAAGAATGAAGAATGAAAGCGTATACAGATGCAGACTCGGCAGGCTCAGTAACAGATAGGAAATCAACAACAGAATATTATACTTTTGTGTGGAAAAACTTAGTGACATGGAGAGGAAAAAGTATACTTGTCGAAAGTACCGTGGAAGCAGAATACAAATCCATGGCTCATGGAGTGGGAATTATTGTGGCTAGAAGAGATTTTAAAGGAGCTAAAAAGAGATGTGACCATGTTTATGAAGTTGTACTGTGACAACAAGGCAGCGATTAGTATTGCACCTAAACCAGTCCAACATAACGGAACAAAACATGTTGAAGTTGACATACACTTTATAAAGAATAAGCTTGAAGCAGAGCTATTTGTATGCAATTCGTACCAACAACGCAACTGATGGCTGATATTCTCACAAAGGGGTTGTTCAAACCTAACTATGAGTTTCTCGTCAACAAGCTGGACAAGATAGATATTTAAGCACGCCCGTCCGATCCAACGGTCGAGGACGACGGATCTCCCGTGGGGCTCCCAGTCCGTACCCTATATATATATATATATATATATATATATATATGGTCAAGGACGACGGGGCTCCCGGTCCGTACCCTCTATATATATATATATATATATATATATATATATATATATATAGGGAGCGGATCAAAAGCCCCCCTTAGAAAGCCCCCCCAAAACCCCCCTCACTCTAATTCATAATATTAATGTTAATATTAATGTTAATATTAATGTTAATGTTAATATTAATGTTAATATTAATTTTAATGTTAATATTAATTTTTTTTAAATTTTTTTTATATTAATGTTAATGTTATTGTTAATATTAATGTTAATGTTAATATTAATATTAATTTTAATGTTAAGTTTAATGTTAATTTTAGTATTTAATGTTAATATTAACATTAATATTAATATTAACATTAATATTAACATTAATATTAACATTAAATTACGGATTAGAGTGAGGGGGGTTTTTGGGGGGCTTTCTAAGGGGGGCTTTTGATCCGCTTCCATATATATATATATATATATATATATATATATATATATATATATATTTATATAAGCGCACACACACTATATATATATAAATATATGCACACACGTGTGTGTGCGTTTGTGTGTGAGATTGTCGGGTTCATGTCGGATTGGGTTTTGTGTGTGTGACGAGTACGGTCATGTGGTAACAGGTCAATCGCTATACTGATTTCGCCTTTCATGGAAAACTTCATAGGCATTCCTGGTGCAACTCCAAGCTCAGATATTGGATGCAGACACACAGACACACACACACTATATGTATATACTGGGGAATTGTTTAATTTGAAAAAATGGACGCGCGCACACACACACTATATATATATATATATATATAAATATATGCACACACATGTGTGTGTGCGTTTGTGTGTGAGATTGTCGGGTTCATGTCGGATTGGGTTTTGTGTGTGACGAGTACGGTCATGTGGTAACAGGTCAATCGCTATACTGATTTCGCCTTTCATGGAAAACTTCATAGGCATTCCTGGTGCAACTCCAAGCTCAGATATAGGATGCAGACACATAGACACACACACACTATATGTATATACTGGGGAATTGTTTAATTTAAAAAAATGGATGCACGAGTTATATGTTGAGCACCATACAACCTAGATTACATCCCAATCATAAACTCAATAGGACTAATACACCTCGACTAATCCTGCATTACATCAATCTTTTAATCTTAGCACTAGACCGGGTAGGCTTAATACCAGAATTATTGCGTCTCGGTCGCTCCTTAGAATGGGGTACATCTCATTTTGCATAAATTGGATCCATTTCTCACTGATGGTCGTCAATATATCTCCTTTCTAGGGTGTTTCCCAATCCGAATGACTGGATTCTGATTCTTCCCCATCATTGATATCAGTAGCACTCTCTCTGCAATACACCAACTTTTGGATCTAATATCCACAACGACCTTTGAAGAACGCTCCTGCGGTGGTAAGGCCACCTCTCATGTGACATTTACAGTCTCCTCCCGAACACCTTCCCCAATGTGTGGGCCCGATTCTAGTCAATTGTTGGCTGGAACCCTCAACTATGTCAACGTCCAATCTAGTCTCTCCCAATCTTGACGAGAAAGTGATAGCAAAGTGAGATGGATAAAATGTTACTGAACAATTAGAATCATGTGTAAGCTGACGAATAGATAATAAGTTAGGATGTAACGATGGAATAACAAGGAGTACTTTTCAAATATAAAGACAAAGTGAACCGTATAAATCAGCAGCACCAAAAACATTAGTAGTACCGTCAGTCATAGAAATAAATTCGTGAAGGCAAGAAACAAGATTTGAGAGATCGTCATGAGACATGATTCGAGGCACCGAAATCAACAACCCATGAAAGGGGAATAAGGAGAGAGAGACCTTATAGATGGGAAAGATTGACATGAGCTATAGAGGAGAGGAGTCAATGCAATTGGCTCATTCATTACTAGAAATAGGCATATGGCCACTAGGTAGAGAAGGCAGAGTGGCACTAGTACAGGCAAATGCATGTCTAGCTGTATATGTATTATCAGGGTAATCATGTTTCTCCCAACACTGTCATCGTGACGATTGGTTCCCCCATAATAGGAACACTATAGATCACCACGGCTATCGCGTCCTCATCTCGGGTATCGCGACCTCTAGAAAATAAAGGACCCCACGAACAACATCCTGACCTTTGGAAAAAGAATAGAAGTGGCTCGTCTAGACTGAAAGTAACCACCACGGCCCTGGCCATGGGTATCAGGGGCAATCAACAAGGACTCGGCAAAGGTAGAAGATGCATAGGCACACAATAAACCGCCGACAAGCCGGTCATCGGAGACAGAGAGGTATGTAGTGAAAGAGAAACAGTGAGCGGAGTCCCACAAAAGTAGATGACAACTGAGCTAAGAGAAGGATGCCAACAAGGGCCGCGTGTTATTAGCGAGTAACAGCGTGATTAGAAGAGATCGACTGAAAGACATTACATTAGTCAAGAAGACACTGAAGAGGGCAGCCAAAATCCTGTAAATCTTCTTTAGATGTGGATGTATTAAAGAGTGAAAGTTGTCATAAAGTTTCTGAAGATTGCCTTGAGATGAGTATAGAGGCCAAAGATGTGTTCAATTTTTTTTGCCAGTTTTCAGAGACATAATAGAATTATAACAACGAGCATCTATAGAGTTAGACAACAAAGAATTATCTTGTTATCATTCTAAAACCGATAGACATATTTGGGATCATTTAAGTTCAGTAGTAACTCCATCCAGTGACAATGAAGGTTTTTGTTGTTTAAACATTTTCTACAGCATTAGACTATTGCAAGTAATTTTTTTTGCTAGAGAGAGATCGTGGTGAGTCGTAAATTTGTATTGAAGTCAACTAAAGAGAAAAAAAAACATACACAAGAACACCTTTATCGTCGTCAGATGCCATAATCAAGGGTGTACAAGATCAGCACAACAAAAAAATTTTGTTCAACTCCCCAAGAAGCAAAAGATCAAAAAAGATGTCAGAGCACCGTGTCAAAGTAGAGCAGCTTCAAAAGACAAGAAAACCAAACGAAAGACCTCAAGCAAGCACAAAACCAAGCCGATAATAAGGATGGCGGTAGACCTGTCAAATGGGCTGGACTGGCCCAGCCCGGCACGAGCCCGGCCCGAAAAATTGGCCCATGTGCCGGCCCGGCCTGATTAATCGTGGGCCCGGCCCGGCCCGGCCCGGCCCGGCCCGGCCCCATATATTGGTATTGATATATGTGTTAAGTATTATTAGACTTTAGTCCCACATTGCCTAGAATGATAGGAGAGGAGGCTAGCCTCTCCTATATATATGTAGTCTCTATTCCAATAATAATAATTAATCACTTAAAATTTCTACATGGTATCAGAGCCTAAACTTGCTTAGAATACCGTCAAAGCCACCTTTTTCACACAAACCCTACCCCCTCCCACGCTGCCGCTGCCGCTGCAGCTACTGCGCCGCTGCTCCCGCTGCCGCTGCAGAGCCGCTGCCACTGCTGCGCCGCTCCCGCTGCCGCTGAGCCGCTGCCGCTGCGGCTGTGCCGCTGCTGCGGCTGCTACTGCCGCTGCCGTGGGTGCCTCCGTGCACACCACATTTAGGGCTCCTACTGTGTAGGTAAGCCTAAACTTGAGATTTATCTCATCTATGGCACCTACGGTGTAGGTAAGCCTAAACTTGAGATTTATTTCATCTGTGGCACCTACAGTGTAGGAAAGCCTAAAATCGTTCTTGAAGATTTATCTCATATGAGATTCTCAAGGAGATGCCGATGATGCCTAGATCCGATAAAATCAGACATATTCGGATTTAGGAGGACGACGAGGATAAGCGTGAGTCGTGGAGCAAGTGTGACGTGATCAAGAAGAAGCATCGATGGAGGCAATCCTCAAGAAGCTGGATGCTGACGATGTGACGACGTTGATGAAGTTGATAAAGGTGTCGGCTGGTGATAGCACGACACGAGCGCCGCCAAAGTTGGAACTACCCTCTATCGATCTGAAGTTGGATGGACCAGCCACCTATCTGAGTTGGTCACGACGGGTGAGAAGAACCCTTGCAGGAAAGAACCTGGAGGGATTCTTGACGGACGAGAAGACAGAGCCGAAAGAGGGCTCGACAGGACACGACGAGTGAAAATCCACTCATATGGTGATTTACATCTGGCTTCTCAATTCCTTAGTCCAGTCTATTGCTTCCACAGTAGATGGCATTGAGATGGTGAAAGACGTATGGGAGAAGTTGAGGAGAACCTATGATGGCGTGGGAAACAACCTACGGATCTTCCAGATAAAAGGAAAGATCGATGACACCGTACAAGGGGAGAAGACGGTGCAGGAGTACGCTACGGAGTTGGAGCGTCTCTGGCTGGATTATGATCACTCCTCGAAACGGACAAGCTGCGGGAACCCGAAGTGCAAGGAGAGACGTGTGTCTGCAGGAAAGGACGATGAAATTCCTCAAAGGGCCGCATTTGCACAGAGAACAGCCTTACTGCTCGTCCAACCAGAGATCCCTAGTCTTGAGGAGGCTATCTCAGCCATGATCCAGGAGGAGACGCGGATCAGACTACAGACAGGGACAGGTGGTCCCCCCGAAGCAAAGTCAGCACTAGCAGCTGCTAGCTCGGGCGACACAGGATCCAAGGGAGAGCTCTGGCAACACAATCGGCAGTGCTACAACTGCGGAGAGATGGGCCATCATCGATATGCTTGTACCAAACCACCTAAGAAGGGAGACTCGGGTGGTGGACGAGGACGAGGATATATTGGACGTGGACGTGGTCGAGGAGGCCGACGAGGCGGCCAAGGAGGCTATCGGACAAACTTGCTGGTGGCAGAAGGAAATGGAGGAGCTGGTGGCACATTTACTGAGGAGGATCAGGCACTGCTGGACATGCTGGAGAGAAAGCAGAGAGCGTCGACCGAAGGAGACAGGAGGAGCGGAGCAGAGGAGACATCCACCCCATTCTTCGGAGGCAACGCCGCTATGTATGCTCACCCATCAGAAGGTACTGACGAGTCACTCGCTCTTGCATCTATGTCTTCCCTTAAAACGTCAGACTGGATTATCGACTCAGGAGCATCTCGGCATGTGACCGGAAACGCTAGTGAGTTTTCTTCATATACTCACCTAACACCAGCAGACACCATTCAGACTGCAGATGGCACTTTCCAACCAGTGGTCGGTAAGGGTACTGTTAATTGTACAAGTTCAGTAAGATTATCCAATGTGTTACATGTTCCATCCTTTCCAGTAAGTCTCTTGTCTATTAGTTCTATAATTCTCCAACTAAAATGCACTGTTTCTTTTGATATTCCTAAGGTGATCTTCCAGGAGAAAGGGACGGAACGAAGACTTGGGACTGGCACCTGGCATGAGGGACTGTGGTACCTAGATCGGAAAGGACTGGACTCAACATTGATATCTATGGCAGAGAAGGCTGGAATGGGAGAGCTGCAGCCGAGGACTGAAGATACTTTGATACTTCATCATAAGAGGATGGGACATTCTTCTTTTGATACTCTAAGTAAGTTGTATCCAGAGATGTATGCAAAATCAAATAAACAGAAATTAGTATGTGATGCATGCGAGTTAGGAAAGCTTACTAGAAGCTCATATGTTGGTACTGGTCATAAGAGTTCTCTTGTTTTTGAGGTAGTACATTCTGATGTTTGGGGTCCATGTGCTACTAACACTATGAATGGATATAAGTACTTTGTCTCCTTTATTGATTGTGCATCTCGTGTCTCCTGGCTGTATTTAATGGAAAATAAGAGTGAAGTATTTGCTTGCTTTCGGGACTTCTATAAACATGTCCAGACTCAGTACAATGCAGTAGTGAAGGTACTGAGGTCTGACAATGGAACGGAGTACACCAACAGGACACTTGCAGAGTACCTGTCAGCACACGGAATACAGCACCAGACCAGCTATGCATACACACCAGCACAAAATGGAGTAGCAGAAAGGAAGAACCGACACCTTCTAGAGACCGCAAGAAGTATGATGATCGACATGAATGTCCCACAAAATCTATGGGGACATGCAGTATTGACAGCAGCTCAACTTATCAACAGGATGCCTTCAAAAATCCTGGGATGGAAGTCCCCATGCGAAGTATTACAAGGCAATAATAGTGGGATACTCCCACTAAAGGTGTTCGGGTGTGTGTGCTTTGTGAAAGACAACAGACCATCAGTTGGGAAACTTGACCCCATAGCAGTCAAGTGCATCTTCGTGGGCTACTCAGCAACTCAGAAGGGATATGTGTGCTGGAGTCCAGTAGAGAAGAAGAAGTTCGTTAGTATGGATGTCCACTTCCGAGAGCATGAGCCATATTACCGCCAGGAGGGAACTTCGCACAACACGCCTAATACTACCAGTATAAGGCGAGAGGGGGAGATGGAGAACTTGGTGGTAACCGATCTAGAAGTATGGCATAGAGGCACGGTTGAGAAGAAACATGAAAGTGAAACAGAACAGGGGGAGGAGATAAGAAGTATCAGGCCTACGGCTCAGGGGGAGTTACTTACCTACAGCAGGAGAGAGAAGCAAACTGCAGGACCAGTACCTACAGTGCCAGTGCTAAGTCCCTTGCATGCGTCTGTCCCAACTCCTGAGACACCACCATCCTCCTCGTCTACACCACCACCCTCCTCAGGTGATATCATCCCTCCTACTTCTCCCATACCACTACCTACACGAAGGACTACTCGCAGTAATGCGAAAAATCCTCCGGACAGATATGGTTGGGACCTTGCTAAGTTTGTTTCTTATGATCATCTCTCTTCTTCTCATGGAGCATTTATAGCATCTTTGGATAGTATTACTGTACCTAACAATTGGCAGGTTGCCAAGAACGATACAAAGTGGAAAGCGGCAATGCATGAGGAGTTGGGAGCTCTTAAGAAGAACCACACTTGGGAGCTGGTGAGACTGCCAGAAGGGAAAAGAGCAGTCGGATGCAAATGAATTTTTACTGTGAAGCAGAACCCAGATGGACAGGTTGAGCACTATAAAGCTCGACTGGTGGCAAAAGAATACAGTCAGACGTACGACATCGACTATGACGAGACCTTTGCACCAGTAGCGAAGATGAGCACTGTCAGGACCTTGATCTCCCTGGCAGCCAATGGAGGGTGAAAGCTACACCAACTGGATGTGAAGAATGCATTTCTTCATGGGGATCTAGTGGAGGAGGTGTACATGGAGATACCACCAGGATTCGGCACCAAACAGACAGAAGGCAAGGTCTGCAGACTGAAGAAGTCCCTCTATGGACTGAAGCAGTCTCCTCGAGCATGGTTTGACAGGTTCAGGAGAGCAATGATAGGGATGGGATATCAGCAGATCAATGCTGATCACACTGTCTTCTTCAGACGAAGTAGAGGCCACATCACCATGCTTGCGGTATATGTAGATGATATGATTATCACAGGCGATGATGGTCAGGAGATCGTCCAACTCAAAGGAAAGCTTGGCAAGGAGTTCGAGGTGAAGGATCTTGGCCCTCTTCGATACTTCCTTGGGATTGAGATTGCTCGAGATAATGAGGGAATCGTTCTTTCTCAAAGGAAGTACGAACTGGACCTGCTTACAGAAACGGGGATGATGGGATGCAAACCAGCTACGACACCGATAGACCAGAAGTTCAAACTGGATGCTGAAGCTGGAGAACCAGTTGACCAGAATAGATATCAGAGATTGGTAGGCAAGTTGATCTACTTGAGCCACACTCGACCTGATATCAGTTTTGCGGTCAGTGTAGTGAGCCGCTACATGCATGACCCCCGGAAAGGTCATATGGACGCAGTATACCAGATTCTGAGGTACTTGAAGGGAGCCCCGGGGGACTGATCTTCAGAAGAAATAATCATGTAAGCATCGAGGGCTATTGTGATTCTGACTGGGCTAGCTGTGCTGACGACAGGAGATCCACATCGGACTACTGCATATTTGTAGGAGGCAACTTGGTCTCTTGGAGGAGTAAGAAGCAGTCAGTGGTGGCCAGATCAACAGCTGAAGCAGAGTATAGAGCTATAGCCTTGGGAGTCACAGAACTATTGTGGTTGAAGAATATGCTGACGGAGCTAAAGCTGGACCAGGGAGCCAAGATGAAGCTATGGTGTGACAACCAGTCAGCTATTAGTATTGCCAACAATCCAGTGCAGCATGACAGGACCAAGCATATCGAGATTGACAGATTCTTTATCAAAGAAAAGCCGAAGAAAGGAGTACTAGAGCTAGGCTACGTTCCAACCAAAGATCAGGTAGCAGACGGACTGACAAAGGGACTTAGTTCTATCAGCATGATGAGAGGATGTGACAAGATGGGTTTAGTGAATATCTTTCGCCCATCTTGAGGGGGAGTGTTGATATATGTGTTAAGTGTTATTGGACTTTAGTCCCACATTGCCTAGAATGATAGGAGAGTAGGCTAGCATCTCCTATATATATGTAGTCTCTATTCCAATAATAATAATTAATCACTTAAAATCTCTACAATTGGGTCGTGCCGGGTCACGTATATCGGCCCCTAATATAGGCCCAGTCCGGCCCGGTCCGAAGCCCAAGCACGGCCCGGCCCGGCCCGGCCCGGCCAGAGGTCCGACCCGGCCCAACCCAAGGCCCGGCCAAACATATGACATCTGTTGCACTCTTTTTCCTTTGATAGGTTTAAGCTTTTCATTTTAAGCTTTATACTGAATGCAACATTTTAAGCTTTACTTAAAAGGAATGCAACATTTAAGCTTATACTGAATGCAATATTTAAGCTTTACTTACACTGAATGCAACCTAAGGCTCGGCCAAAACATTTTATGCTTTACTTAAAAGGAAATAACGTCTCAGCTTTTTAACTTGTGTACTGGAAGAGGATTACATGACTAATGCAAGGTAACTAATTTTCTGAAGATCATCTACTTAATCTGGTCATGCAATTCCAGGTTCATCATATGATTTAAAAAGTTTGTAATATTTATTCATTATATGATTTAAAATTTGTCTCGACTTAGGCCTGACCCGAAGCCCACCGTGTCGTGGGTCATGTGCCGGGCTGGGCACATATTTTCATCCTTAGGCCCGGCCCGCTAATGTGCATGGGCCTAAGAGGCCCGGCCCACCCAAATTTGGGCTGGGCCGGGCCGGCCCGGCCCACTTGACAGCTCTAGATGGCGTCGAGGTCCATAAAAATAAGGGACGGTTGGAGAGAGAGGTATCTGGGAGAAGCCATTAAGGACAACTAAACTAGTGAAGGACTTGAAGGAAGTGTTGTAGTTCGCGTCAGTTGCAGCCTCGTCGTAGGTTTTAGTAGTACTATCACTTTCGGACGTCTTAGCCTTGTAGAAGGCTACACCTTTAGCTCTACAGGAGCTGGTGTTGGCTTTAGCTCCGTCAAATGCTTCGCCATATGCTATTTTAAACATAGCTTTGTTGTAGGCTAATCCCGAAGTATTAGCTTAGTTGAAAGATGTAGTAACTTCGCTGGAAGCTAACATGTGCCTAGTTCCCTTGTTCAGCTAGAGAAGTGAACATAGCCAGAGCCGTGGCGGGTAAGGGTAGGCGACGACCGGGGGGGGGGGGTACAAGAAAAAATGGAGTTCCTCTCCAAATTTTCATAGCACTGATGCCATGAAATCAGAGAGAAATTTTAATTTATTTACGTGAATAAAACAGCTTGATACATTTATAGAATCAAGTCATGATATCCTCCTTTAGCTCAAACAATATGCGACTAAAGTGAGGTATATAATAATAGTTAACTAACACTCTCCAAGGGCAATTTCATAGTGAGCATTCAAATCTGCCAGAAGCTTAACACCCAATTATCTTGGTATGTGCTTCTGGTACCAGATCATCATCTCTTTACAATACCAAGGTCGCATCTCAGCTCTTTGCAATACCAAGGACGTCGTAGCTGCATTCATCTCCCCTTGACGAAGGCTATGGATCTTATGTCTGATTTGATACAGCCAACCATGTTTGAAATTCGTTAGGCAACATGATCTCTTGCCCCATACTTCTTCTTACTTATGAGGAATAAGAATGTAAGGCTGATTGATGGGATAATTCTTCCCAACAACCATGAGTTTACATCGCGTTATCATGTTGCCACTTCCCATGATTAGGATGGGATTTACTTATAAGCTACATGTTTGTCCCTGTAATATATCAACTCTTTCTTTTTCCAAATACATATTGAACGGATAAGACCACTACAGATTGTTTTCAGTATCCAACTTTCTGGAAGTAATATGAAGATTTGGATGATTACCCCAAAAGGACTTAAGTTTGGTGGATTTGTGAAGAGGGAGGATTTGTGATCAGGAGGTACATCGGATACTTGACAAATTTGGTGTCATTGAAGAAATACGGAAATCGAAACTTTCTTTAAAAGATTGTTTTGTATGAAAATCAATAGAAGAGAGTAGAAAAAACGAAATCACCGTGCTTTGTTATGTTTATCAGATTCATGAAGAAAATAGAGGAGAAAATAGAGAAGCGATGAGAAAATAAGGCAGAAATTAGGGGTTTTTTCGTTAAAGAGAATGCATATGCCTATTTATAAGCATTTTAGATATTACTTTTAGGATATATCCATATTTCGATTTTTGGATATGTCAAATCTATGTCGAGTATATATTCTAACAGGAATCAAGAAGAAAATGTAGAAATATTAAGCAAAAGGCATGGATTAAGTTCAAAACTAACCCTTCGACCAAAAGGTTGTATTTTCCCTTGTCATTACTAATAACAGCACGATCAACGGTAGAGATACCCTGTAATCAGTTTCAGATAAACATAAGCGCTATGATCTTTAAATTTACATTGCATAGAACTTACACATTTCCACAACCAAAGACTTATCTTTGATAGGGGAGAGGAAGTCCTGGTTCAGTAAATGAATGGTCCTTATTCTCAAGAAAACAAAGACACCTTTAAATTTTACCTTCACAACAACATTAGGAAGGATAGATTTCAGAGAGTGTAATTCATAATAGAGTTGACTTCTATCTTTCACTGATGGAACAACTGTTAAGGTGCCCTCCTCGGGGGATTTGATCTGCAAAAAGAAGAAAAAAGTATACACAGTTAGCTACCCATCCAATGGAAAGAATGACCTTTTTTTTGCAGATCAGATAACATCCTCACATCCATTTTTGATTTCATTTTCGGATGACTCAAAATTGATTGGATGATAGAATCAGAAGAATATCTCATATGCAGTGCTTGCATCCGCCTTCTGTCAAGTCTGATCGAAATATGTGGTTGACGGGAATTCAACACAATCTTCATAGTTTCAGCAACCTGCATGTACAGGCACAGCAAGCAAAAGACCCAAAAGGGATTTGATATGTATGTGAAATTTCATGTAAGCAAACATTAATGAAATAGACAAATGAAAGTCAACTGTGATTTCGAAACATACCTCTCCTAAAACAGTTCTCTCAATTTCAGTTTTCACTAGACGTGCAGAATCCTCTGTGTCGTCACGGAAAAGAGCAGCAGTAATAATTGGTGTATTGATTTTTTTGGCTGCATTTACTATTTCCTTGATGCGAGGAACTCCAAGAGTGACATCTGATGCTAAGTTAAGGAACCACTTCCGATGACTAAATGAAGTTTATAACAAATTAAAAAAATCCACAGAAAGTAAATACGCAATTGACTCTCTCTCTCCACACATGCACACAATAAATCTATGTAAGCCTGTCCATGGGTGCATAGATACAGAAGCTGAAATTAAATGCAAGAGAATAAACCTTATGTCTGCTCATTGTGCATGTCAAAATCAAAGGATTGCATTTCAAGTATGCCATCAAAAAAATTTAAAAAGGATCCTCTGTTGTCAATGAACTACTATAATTTTTCTATAGAATAAAACAAATGGTCACATGAATCTTTTACTAATGTATCATGTGAATTAGTGTCCTAAAAATTGGATACACTCTATTAAATGGACAAGAAACATAATATGTGATGGACTGATAAAGCAAGGTGCGCGCCCAGTCAATATAAAGTTAAGAGTATTAGCATTTTTGCATCCAAGAATTAAGTAAATTGAAAAACTGGAACTTGGTAACAAGAAAAGTTCTCAGATGTCTCTCAAAATATACTAACATAAAAGTTACAACATACACCAAAAGGCCATTTGCATGCCAGTAGACTCAGTACATAATTGTCTCTACAGCAACTAACCAACATCCTCCTAACCATGCAGCAAAGAGAAATATGATTGTACTTTGATAAAATTCCTATTCCTTTCCACATCCAAGAATAAATAAATTGAAGCAAATAATTTTTTATTGACTAATAAAATAAATGAGCATCTCTCGAACTTCTCTCTCACAGACACATGCACAAAACATATGGGCACATGTGCCAACTCCTAGATCGTTATACCATTGATTATGGCATCAAACAGTGAACAACTATGCGCACAATAAAACATAAGATTATATTCTCTATGAACCCAGGTACTCCATTTAGGAAGGTGTGTCGGTAGCTGCCCTAGCAGGTACGTGAATACTTATCTAGTGCATCTCATTGGGTATGACCTTGTCTTTAAATAGAGCTTTGTTTCAGAAATCAAACTCTCTTTTATTTGAAATTAAACTATATAGTTTCCGACCAAAATCCGTTGATGATTATGGTGGAGAAATTATATATATATATATATATATATATATAGGGTAAACGGAATATGAGCCAATGCACATGTGGACCAATAGGAATGGAGTGTACTAGTGTACATGGGTGCACATGGGATATAGGAGTCCATTCCTATTGGTCCACATGTGCATGCTCAAGTAGGAATATGAGCCTATAGCTCATATCCCGTTTACCCATATATATATATATTTTCCGTTTACCATATATATATATATATATATATATATATATATATATATATATATGAAATACCTCTCTCGTATCAGTATCGTGCATTTTTAAGAAACCGCCGTACTGGTACGCACCTAGACCTCATAACAAATAGTAAATCACATCATGAAACACATGGCTAACTAATGTAGCTTCATGTTGTTGCATGCATGTTTTTCTCATTCTACTAATCATAGTTGTCAAAAGCATGCCTAGGTGCAGCTATGCACTCATAACCATGAAGCGTGTCCAAACATCAAAAGCGATGCCTAGGCACGCACCTAGCCTGAGGTGATGAAGTGCCTATGTGAGCGTTTGCGCACCTATGTGAGCACTTGCGCACCTATGTGAGAGCCTGAGCACCTATGCAAGCGCCTGGCTTACTTTGGTTTTGAATTTTCTTTGTATTAAACAAAAGCCCAAGGACTCAAGGCCTGATATCTGATATCTTTACATAACCGAGGGGGTTACACAAAATTGATTTTTCTCTCACACACATAAAATCAATTTGTTACCGAATACCTAACTTCAAGATCTCTTTATCACAAAAATTGATCGACTTCTCAAAGACAGTGCCAACGGCTGCCGACTGTCACGTAACTGCCGCGACTACATGTCGAGTGCCACTAACCTCTTCTTGCCCACCATCCACTTCCTCTCCCTCTTTCAGTCTCAATTCCATCACTAACCTTGCCAACCGCGTCGACTCCAAGTGACAATATTTCTCTTTCTTCCCTACCAACCTCGCCTTAATGTTGGAAAAACTATGCTAAAAGTGTGTGTGTGTGTGTGTATATATATATATATATATATATATATATATATTGGAACCAGGTAAATTGTTTCTGGAATCGCTCCCACTGGGATTCGAACTCCTGACCACTCGGGCCGCATGCACCTCTCTTAACCACTAGGCTAGAGGTCATCTGCCATAGCTGCTCTGACCAATAGGTCAGATTTGGTTCTATATATATATATATATATATATATATATAATGTCAAGGACCTCTAGCTCAAGTAGTTAGAGTGAGGCATATCCCTCCAAAGGTTGCAGGTTCGAGCAACGAAGAATCACATTTAATTTTATGTGAAGTTCTTAATGTGAGGGCAGGCTATTAGTGGGTGCGGATGTGGTGCGATGCGGGTGCAATACAAGTGCGGTGCAGGTGCGGGCCTTCGGGCTAGGAGTGTGGCCTTCGGGCCAAATTTGTAGGCCTATGTAACACAATATATATCTATTCTAGTATATAATAGGAAAACTTGGTGGTGAAACTTTTGAATTCCTAAAATACCCTTAAGTATTTTATAAACATGATGTTATTATGTCAACTTACATGTCATTTATATTTAAGAGTCAAAGTAATAAAGTTTGCATAAGTTTCATTTTCCATACAACTCTTCATGTTCCAATGGTAATAAACTTTTCTCTCACCATTTTCCACAGATTATTATTCTCAATATAAAATTTAAAAAAAGAACAAAATTCATAATTCGAATCTCTTGGCATTATACAAAGAAAGCACACGTACATGAATAGTCACCTGAAAAAGATGGAAAGACGACAACTGATCTTATGATATTTTAATTAAAATACGTACAAAGTACGTACATGTAGACTAGTATATATATATATATATATATATATATATATATATATATTCTCTTTCAAAATATATGTGTATGTGTGTGCGCGTGCGCACACGACACAAATATACATGTTTTATACTTTTTGAGCGCTTTTTCCCATGGCATGCACCTTGCTTTTGCGGTTTGCGCTTAGACTCTTGAGGACCTTACTACCTAGGTGCTCTTTTCCTCTTTGCTACTAAAATAGTTAATCAACAATAACCACTAACAAAAAAGTAACTACTCAACAAAAGGAGAAAAAGAGCAAGAAGAAAACAAAAAAAAAGGTTGTGAGTATAAATGTTCTTAAAAGATCATAAAAATAGAATAATGAAGTATCGAACATAGTTATGAAGATTCTCATGTACTATCTAGAATATCACTAGACAAGTTTTCAAAGAACCAAACAATAAGAGATCAAAGTTATAGAAAGAAGGCTAATTTTAAACTAAATACCCTCAACTCTCCCTTACTTGTAGGTTGCTAACCTGAACTATTATAGTTAGCAAGTTGCTACTCAAAACAATTAATAATAACAACAAAACACCCTCCACTTCTCCGGTTAGCAACTTGCAAAGTAAGGTATAAAAGGTATCACTATGGAATATGAAATAGGAAGGGTATATAACAACATAAGGGTAGCAAGTTGCAAATTAGGAATAAGTCTGGGGTATTTAGTTGTTAACTATAATAATTTAGAGTAGCAACTTATTAATTATAATAATTTAGGGAAAAGTTCAGGGTATTTGGTTGCAAATTAGCCTACAAGGAAATATATAAAAAAAAATAAGAATGGTTATTCCCAAGTTGCATGTATGAAGAAAGGAACATCAAAATAAGTAGGCTTGTCAAACAAACAATAAATATGATTATAGGATACTCATACTTGCAACTCCAGCAAAGTGAAATGTTTTCAATGTCATTTGTGTCCCTGGTTCTCCTATACTTTGAGCCCCAATGGCTCCGATTGCAGTACCTGGTTCCATCTTTTTTTTATGATAACGAGATATACATGTCTCCAGAAAAACCTAAACATCCAAAGTCCATTATTAAGATGATATTTGTGAGCAAACATTTGACTAACTACCACCAAATAAGAAAACAAGTAAGCAATTGACAAAGTAAATAAAGCAACTACAACTTCTATTATTTTGGACGATACAGCTTACATTATTTTGTTGCAAACATAAATGGAAAATAAAAACAAAAGAACCACTAAACCTTTTTTTCATAGAAATGCAGCTAGGTCATGCCACGTGATCACACGAACACGAGAAAGAATACCATAATTAGGTCAACCATTCAAGCATGACTGTTAATATACCAAACTATTTGCACATAAGTATTTGAAAAGGAACATAGAAATGACAAAGTCTCAGGCATACTTAAAATATAGGTTAATTTGTCTTCATCACTATCTAAGCCATCCCTGTCAGAATGGAGTCAACAATGGAGTACAACAACCCTTCAATAAGAATTATCAAAACTTCACAAACTGTCAATCTGATCCCATGCTTTGTTGGTGTCACATTCCTAGCAAAGTAAGTTAGTTATAAACAGGAGAGAACCTTTTCATAAAACCTAGAAAAGGAGTTGGCAGATTAGTACTTGGTAGACCAACCTGTAAGGAAGGTTAAAAAACGGCTTCTGTATTGGTTTTGGGTCCTTCCCGGATTTTTGAGTTTCAGCCTTTTTTAGACCCTCCAATTCAGATCTGAAATGACTGTTAAGTGTTATATTAGAGTTATCGGTTAATGGGCTTTAGTCCCACATTGCTTAGAGTAATAGGAGAGGAGGCTAGCCTCTCCTATATATATGTAGTCTCTCATCAATAATAAAATCTATCATTATTTTTCAACTCTACATGGTATCAGACCCAAAACCCTAGACGTCACCCACCACTCTCCCTCTCTCCACAAAACCCTAATCTCTCCCCAAAAATCCTAGCCGTCACCCCCCACCCCACCCCCGCTGCCCCCCCAACCACCCGACCTGCTGCCCCTGCTGCCCTGTCAGCGCCCCCCCCCCCCCCCCGCTGTTGCCCCCCCACCTCGACCCTACTGATGCCCCACCCTTGCCCCCCGACCTGCTGCTGCCCCCCTCCTTGCCCCCCCCCGACCTGCTGCCTCCCCCCCTGCTGTCCCCCCTGCTACCCCCGATGCCCTTTCAGCCCCCCCCTCCCGATGACTCAAATCCCTAACCCTCTCCTCCTTCCATCAGCTGCCACCCAATCCCTCCAAATCCTAAACTAAGTTTCCAAAAAAAAAAATTATTGTTGGGATTCTCAGAGGGTAAACATATTGTTGTTTGCTGGAACCTCTGCCCCTCAATGCTTCTTTCGAAAATTTAACAAAGAGCACACATATTGTTTGTTATGCATGAATATTTGTTTCTTTCCTTGATCTTCACACCAAGATCTAACAGAGGTTAACATGGGTTATCTCTCTGTCCTGGCTTGTGATCCACACTCTCTGCTTCATATGCACGTGTGCCGGTTCTGGCTCCGTTTTTAGCGCATTGGCAGAGTTGTTGTGTTTATCAAGTGGAAAGAATACATCGACAGTCGAATCTCTGACAGATGGCAGACTCTACGGCGAATAGCAGTGCCACAGATACTAGTGTCAGCAACACACTAGCGGGCACTAGCACGACGATTTTCTCCATTCGACTTGTCGATCGACGGTTGGAAGGGCCAGAGGTCTACTCGACATGGAGAAAGAAGGTCAAGAAGATACTTCGAGGAATGCGGTTGTCCAAACATCTGACTGACAACCCTCTAGCAGAAAATGATCCCATCTTTGAGCAATGAGAGACAGATGACAGTAGACTGTTTACACTGTTGATGAATTCCATGGAACCATCGGTGGAAGACATGGTTCAAAATACGGACTCCGTGAAGGAGTTATGGGAGGTGTTGGCGGCGGCGGTGTTTGATGGTAAACGCGATTTGTCTCGTATCTATGACTCGATCGTTGGTGTCTACCGAGCAAATCAAGGAGACAAATCTCATAAAGACCATTTCCGGGCCTTTAAGACTATGACGGATGAGATCGACCGCGTATTACCTCTTACGTCGGATATTAATGAAGCAAGGACTCAACGTGAGCAGCTTCATGCCATGGCTTATCTTGCCTCTCTCCGTCCTAATGCGGACTCTGCTCGCTCTCAGATTATTGCTGGATCTGATGTACCGTCCCTGTCGGAAGCACACTATCGTATCCTTCGGGCGACAAAAGTAGTTGAGACCACTCCGGATGATACTCCTGTTGATCGCTCTGCTTGGTGCAACTCGTACAGGATTCCGTGGTGGTCGTGGCGACCGCCGTGGTGGCCGAAATGCTGGTCGAGATGGAGGACGTGAAAATGGCGATCATGATGGAGGAAGACCGCGTACTTGCTTTAACTGTGGTCAGCTTGGCCATTTCTATTGGGAATGCACTAAATAACCTGTTGTTAATATCACGACTGATGCCCCTGATGATGGTGTCCGATCTATTCAGATGACTTTGGACTCATATACAGAATCCCTTGATTTTCAGGCTCAACGTCGTGGTGAAGCTTCTACGTCTGGATCCACAGCTGGATACTCAACAGCGTGCATAGTCAAACCCAAGCAGTGGGTAATCGACTCTGGTGCGTCCTCCACATGACTGGTGACGCAGATATGATACATGATTATGTACCTGTACGTCGTGCTTCTGGCATTACTGTTGCCAATGGCGGTTCTCTGACAGTCCGAGGTCGTGAAAGTGTCAGTCTTTCTTCCGGACTGTCACTCGATTCTGTATTACTTACACCTGGGAACCCGTTCAGTTTAATTTTTATTAGTCAAATTACTCGTGAACTACATTGCTCGGTAACCTTTTTTTTCTGATGGTTGTGTTTTTCAGGACCTGAAAACTGGAAAGACTATCGGTAACGGACGTGGCTGGAGACTTGTACCTGTTTGACGCAACTTCTTTTGTTATCTGTGCCGGTATGAAACTCGATCCTTTCGAGTTACATTGTCAGTTAGGCCATCCATCATCCCAAGCTCTCCAGAAAATGTACCCATCTTTAGATATCCCCGCTTCTTTTCATTGTGAGCCATGTAGTTTAGCTAAACATCACCGAGTTCCTTATCCGGTGAGTTCAAATAAAATTACTTCCGCTCCTTTTGAGTTGGTGCATTCTGATGTATGAAAACCTTGTCCGATTGAATCAGTAATGGGTTTTAAGTACTTTATTACTTTTGTTGATGATTATTCACATGTCACTTTTGTTTATCTGATAAAAAATCGTTCTGAGTTGTTTAACATTTGGTGTAACTTTTATGCCGAAATAAAAACACAATTTGGTATTCCAATCAAAAAAATTCGAAGTGGCCGTGAGTATTTATCTCGTGATCTCGATAGACATCTGGCCCACAATGGCATCATCCACCAAACCTCTTGTGCGTACACACTACAACAAAATGGTGTAGCCGAACGTAAGAATCGCCATCTACTGGAAACAACACGTGCTCTTATATTTCAAGCACGTACTTCCAAGAAATTTTAGTCGGATGCGGTTCTTACTGCTTGTTATCTTATTAACTGCATGCCATCGTCAGTTTTCAATGGTAGCACTCCGTTTTCTAGACTTTTTTTCTGAAAGAGAGTCATTTCCTCTTCCTCTCAGAATCTTTGGTTGCTTATGCTATCTTCAGAATACCCGACCAACCCTTTCTAAATTAGATCCTAAGGCGATACAATGTATTTTTCTTGGATATCCTAAAGGTCAGAAAGGGTATCGGTGTTATTCCCCTGTCTTGAAGAGAGATTTTTTCACTCGAGATGTTACCTTTGTAGAAATCGAATTTCCACCACTCCCACAATCAACGGGTCCGGCTCCCCTAGTCTATCCAGAAGAGGATTTTTTTGTTATTTCCTTCTCAAACACAACAGCCCCCGTACGGATGCCCTCCCTTACCGAACCAGCCTCCCAGGCCGATGGTCCACATACACCGATTCGGCCAGTGCCGACATCGCCCACAGAATCATCCTCCTCCGGTTCCACCAGCAGCTCCGGCTCCAATGAGTAGCCTCCACCTGTTCCACCAGCAGCTCCACCAGTTCCGCCAGTAGCTCCGGCAGTTCCGCCTCCAGAACGTCCTCGTCGTGCCTGTCATGATCATCCCTTGTATGTTGACAGCTACAAAATACTTACAAGTCACACTCAGTCGCTAGTGGCTACTATTGATGGGATTCAGATTTCCAAGACCGCTGAGGAGGGTCTCAAACTTCCTGGTTGACGTGCTGCTATGAATGAGGAGATGAAAACTCTCTAGAAAAATCATACTTGGGACTTAGTCGACTTACCTACTGATAAACAGGCAGTCGGCTGCAAATGGGTGTTCACGATTAAGGTGAAACCGGATAGCACTCTTGATCGCCTAAAGGCTCGTCTAGTGGCCAAAGAATATTCCCAGACATATGGTGAGGATTACTTCGAGACCTTCTCTCCTGTTGTAAAAATGACATTTGTTCGTGTCTTAATGGCCTTGGTTGTTCGCTATGATTGGCCGCTGCTTCAGCTTGATATCAAAAATGCTTTTCTCCACGGGAATCTTGATGAAGAAGTCTACGTATTGCAACCTCCCGAGTTCGTTCCAAGGGAGGGTAAAGTGTGTCATTTATGAAAGGCCCTCTATAGCCTAAAACAATCACCTCGTGCATGGTTTGGTCGATTTACACATGTTGTTACTCAGTTTGGCATGTGTCAATCAAAGAAGGACCATTCAATCTCCTATCGACACACATCTGTTGGAAGAATACTCCTTGGTGTCTACGTTGATGATATTATAATCACGGGAGACGACAGCCAGGGTATTACAGGCCTCAAGAAGTTTCTGAGAGAATAATTTCAAACCAAGGATATGGAATCCTTGAACTATTTCTTGGACATTGAGGTCACACGGGATAAACAGGACATTGTAATGTCCCAAAGAAAGTATGTGGTGGACATACTAAATGATGCAGGCATGATGCAAGCCAAGGGAGCAACCTCACCTATGGATCCAGGGGCAAAGTTACTTCTAGACGAAGGGGTCCTGATGACCAATCCAGATCAGTATCGTCGAGTAGTTGAAAAACTCAACTACTTGGCGGTCATAACTCGTCCGGATATTTCTTTTGCAATAAGTGTTGCAAGTAGATTTATGGCTTCTCCAAGAGTTCCACACTGGCAGACAGTTCTCAGAATTCTGTGTTATCTAGTCAAGAACCCATGAAAAGAAATTCGAATGAAGAATAATGGACACACTCGCATTGAGTGTTTTACTGATGCTGACTGGGGAGCAAGTCTGACAGATAGACGATCTATATCTGGCTACTCAGTATTTATTGGCGGAAATCTAGTGTCATGGAAGAGCAAGAAGTAGAGTGTGATAGCACGCTCAAGCTCAGAAGCAGAATATCGAGCTATTGCTCATGGCACGTCAGAGATATTATATATGAAGCATCTCTTACAAGAACTGGAAGAAGACGCAGGATCTCAAGCGGCAGATCTATGGTGTGATAACCAATCTGCTATTTACATTGCCACCAACCCAGTATTTCATGAACGGACAAAGCATATTGAAATTGGCATCCACTTTGTTCGTGATGAATATACAAAGAAGTGATAAAGTTCAAACATGTGAGGACCGACAACCAGATAGCTGACATCTTCACAAAGTCTCTTTTGGGTCCTCGGGTTCAATTTCTATGTAACAAACTGGGCATGATTGACATCCATGCTCCAGCTTGAGGGAGGGTGTTAAGTGTTATATTAGAGTTATTGGTTAATGGGCTTTAGTCCCACATTGCTTAGAGTAATAGGAGAGGAGGCTAGCCTCTCCTATATATATGTAGTCTCTCATCAATAATAATCTATCATTATTTTCCAACTCTACAATGACCATTACTTAAAGCTAAAATATTTCTATAAGAACAAGTAGTTTATGCATATGCAAGGCCGATTGCACAAATTTGGATAAATGTTGTGTTTGTTGTCATTGTCGATGTTCTCATTAGTTTAGGCTCGTGCAACCAAAGTGTATCCTCCATGTCCTAGGAAGAACCAAAACTCCATAATTTATGTGATGTCCATGTTGAACACACAGGGAGACTCCTAAATTAGTTTTGTGACACTGTTGCCTTGTTTGTATCACGTTCATGTAGTGTTGTTTTTGTGTCCGTGCAACACAGGTCTAGAAAAAGTGGTTAAATGATATGATTTGCTATAGGAAAATGTAGTCTCTATGACAAAAGCCTAAGGGAGAAATTGAATGACATTCCACAAAATATATGTTTCTGCTCAGTCTAGCCTACATAGAAGTACTATGTTTCTTATGAATGTTCAAGGGTAATTTTCCATGAAAATAACTTCTCAAATGTAAATTAGATGGACAAACATTATGCAGTCAGGAAGGCAATCTGTAGGAGCTATCAGATGAGCAGTATGCCAGCATACATAGAGGGCAAAAACTCTAAAGATATGACAGTGATTGAGCAGGAAAAATATGAATAAGAGAACAAATTGAAGGGGTCAGTTTGCATTATCAGACATCATGTGATGCAATGTATATTAGCTTTCTTTCTATTTGCCAGACTTTTTCTTTCTCATCATGGTAAGATTGTATGCCAGGCTTATCAAGAGACGTAACAATCCACTCCACCTATTGGCTACAGGATTTCCCTCATAGCTGGGGCTGTCTAATGTCAACATATTTATATGTTAAGCATAGAACTGTTGATATCTATCCTTGTACAAATATGACCGACTAATACTATCATTTTCTATGCAAAGCAAACTTTTTTTTCAATCACCCTTCACACTGTTTTCTCCCATGAATTCATTTACCTAATCTAGTAATAGCCCATGATAGAATCTGTTTATGAAAGGACAAACTGCCTAAAATGGAACATTCTAGGTGGAGCATTAAGCTAACCTGTAGTTGCTTAGAAGAAACCCCATTTATATTAGCAGCAAAATGTTTTATTATCTTATTAGGAACAATTTTCTTCTCGTCACGTTCCCTGTCATCAAGATGAGAGTCTTCTCTTTTTGATATCCCGCAGATATCTTGATGAAGAAAACTTGATAATGATTTCCTGAATTTGTCAGAACAACCGCCCTCTTTAGAGACATCATATTTGGAAAGTCTTTCATCTGTGATTTCTCTGATCTCCTTACGTGATAAAGATTCATCACGCCTAGAAGGACATGTAGCCTGTAGAACATGGAGTTTGTTATATTTAGAGAATATTTTTGCAATCCCAATATAAAAAAAGAAATAAACTAACCGTGACTTTCATATACAACTGGTTCAAATTCAAGGTAACGCTATCTTTTTCTTCCATCTTTGCTGGATCCATCCCATCATCTCCATAAAGAAACTGAACAACCCCTCCACTAGCATTCCGCACGGTCTGGTCATAATAAAGTGAGAGATCTTCCAAGCCTTTCATCAATCTTCGAGACATATATCCAGTTTCTGCAGTTTTCACCTGTGATTCATAGTCATATGATGACAGGCAAATTGATCTTAAGATAGAAATAAGGACGAGATGCATTGTAAACATTCTTTTATATTTTTTGATGAGAAAACAAAGCATCTAAAGTAGATCAACAATCTTGCTAACAAGTAGATCAAGATTAAGCATAGTTTATACTTGCAAGAGTCACTTCATGTAGATTGTCTGCAATATATTTCCTTGAGTACCATATCTCAAACAACATCAAACCACTACCCCACAGGTCAATAACTAGTCAAAAAATAATGTTACATACTTATGTAGATTAAGAAATGTAGACTATCCATGAAATGCTCAATTTCCTCTTGCAGGAATCACTTCATGGTGATCATTAGCAATATATTCCTTGGTTTTAACATCTCTATAAAATCATTAAACCACTCCTCTGCAGGTCTGAAAGTAGATAAAGGGGATACTACATATGTGATACAGTGATAGATACTTGTAATTTACTTTTGTTGTTTAATTGTAATTTGCTTTTGAGGTTCAGATATCAACAAGGAGAAGCTTAGTATGGGGAGCAACCTCGATCAAAGGTCTTAACCAAACATAGTTTTGTATATCAGGCAGCCTTAGCAGGAAAAGACACTATTTAATCAGAAACACAGTTAAAGAGACTTATGAGTCCTCGTGACATGGACAAAAAAAAAAAGCTTGTGTCTTGAAAGCAGGCCTCAATAGCCATGCAATAGAGACAGGTATGACTCGTGAATGCCACATTAAGGGTAATTTACAGGCTTAGTTCGACCATCTTTTGAGATGTTTGAGCTTGGGTTGCCCCGGCTTAAGCTTAAACAGAGAACGGGTAGGAGCTTCCACGCCTTCCCCACAACCTGCCAGGAGAAGACCCATGCATGGGCCGCATGTTCATCATCACTTATCCCACTTGCCTCGAGCATTCATATACCCACTATACACATTGAGATCCAGCATTCATATATGAAAAAAATCAAACTATCAATCCCATATCCAATATGGAACTAAAATCTTGGGTTTCACAATCTGCCCTAATCAAGGATGTGATGTCCTCATCGAAGCCCGTGCAAATGGCCCATTCTCACTCCCACCATGTATCCACCAGGTAGCTCTAATACCATTTTCTCACTCGCCAACAGGCCTACGACATGACCCGTGCATGGACAATTGGGCATCATGTACATAATCACTTGACCCACTTGCCAAGATGGTTAACCAAGATTGTACACATAGGACTCGTTCATTCATAAGCAAACCAATCAATATCTCATCCTATATTCGATACAGGACTAGGATTTTGGGTTCTCACAGGAACGTCCAAGCTCGTCCCAAGAAACTAATCACAGACTAAGCTCAATCTTGCTTAAAAGTTGCCTATAACTGCAAGCACAAGCATGATGTCTCATGTTTAAGCTTTTTTTTAGAAAACAAACTGGGTGGAAAGTGTCTAAATCCTTCTGAGTAGAAAAATCCAATATTAATTATGATAAGCTATCGAGTTAAGGTTGGAAATCTTACGTTCTTAAACTCTTCAAATATTTATAAAAAGATAGTTCTACATAATTACCTGTCAGCTTTATGTCAAATTTGAGGGTCAACATGCACGTAGCCTTACCCATATATATATATATATATATATATATATATATATATATATATATATATTGGAGAAAGGGTAAATTGTATTCCAAACTCAACATATAATCATACAATCATAGTGGGGCTCCCACTCATCAGGTTTCCATATCTTTTACATCAAAATCAATGTTATGGAGGATGCCTACAGGAGGGGTGGTAAGTCTCTCGAAGATGCGACGGTTCCGTTCCCTCCATACATGCCAGACAGCAGCAGCTAGCCGAACTCTAGCGGTCTTGAACCAGACCTGCCCTCTCCCTCTTCGGTCCCGAATCTCATTGACGATATCACTGATCCCCCTTCCAGAGTCACATCTGCCCAGCACACGGCATTGTTCATTACCAGGCCACCTCACACTCAAAGAATAAGTGCCCTATAGATTCATTATCCAAGTCACATAGCACACACTTTGGGTTGGGCACCTGGATCCCAAATGAGATGAGTCGGTCCCTCATCAGAAGGCGACCCAGCAGTAATCGGTAGACACAAAGCTGCATCTTTCTGGCCAGTCCCTTGCACCATATGAACTCATAGTCGGCACTAGTAGAGAAAGTACGGCGTATAAGATTGTAGCAGCTTTGGAACCTGAACTCTCCAGAACCCCCAGCAGCTCCCGACGGATTCCAGATCCAACAATCAGCTGACAGTGACGGATCAATTCCGACCGTGCGTATAACCCCTCCAAGCTCCTCAGTATGGCGGTAGGTCTCAGGACTCCAAACTTCATTCCTGATAATGCGCTGGCAAGTCAGCCCCCTACCAGCCTCCCCGTGCAACCGGTCTCCCAGGATCTCTAACAGAGATTGCCGCTCTAGCCAAGAGTCCCGCCAGGCGTCCGTTCCTTCCATCTCTCATGGTCCTCCGGATGGAGGATTTAAGTACAGCTTTGTGTCGCAAGATATGCTTGAAAGTAACAGAGTTGTTGTTGTCGATGGAACAGGTCCAGAAGTTGTCTTGCTTCACATATCTACTGTGCATCCAGTCGGCCCAAAGAGACCCCCTTTTAATGAATCTCCATGCCAGCTTCAGCGTCGAGGCCTCCCTGATCTCCAGCAAGGGTCTAAGTCCCACCCCTTCCTCCTTCCACGGACGGCAGAGCTGCTCCCAAGAGATCACATGCAAACCCCCCTCCAGATGAAATCGGCACAAATCCTCTCCACTTTCCGGATGGTAGCAACAGGGATCAGAATAGACTGGAGCCAGAACTGAGCCAGGGCCGAGATAACCGATCTAACCAACTCAATGCGTCCCCCAAAGGATAGACCAGCAGCCTGCCATCCTTCAACCCTCCTCTAGGTATACTCCACCAGACTGTGACAATCCTGGTCTCGAGCATAGTTGACTGTCAGAGGGACTCCTACATATTTCATCGGAAGATCACTCCTCTCCACACCTAAAGCTACGGCTCGTTCCTCCTTCCGAGGGCAAAGGAAACTGAAGTAGACCCGGCTCTTCTCTCGATTCATTCGAAGCCCTGTAAGAGCTTCCAGATCACCCATAATCTCCGATATCGTGTTCATACCTTCTATAGAAGGCTGTATGAATACCAGGAGGTCGTCTGCATAAATGAGATGAGTAACAGGTGGCTCGACCCTCCTGAACAGCAGGACAAGTCTCCCACTATGCACTGCCATATCCATCAAACAAATGAAGTATTCCATGACAAGCGTGAACAGGTAAGGAGACAATAGGTCACCTTGTCGGAGTCCAAGGTTGCTACGGAAGAACCTATACGGGGTACCCTAGATGAGGACGGAGAAGGTGGGAATTGTGATGCACTCCCGAATCCTCGCAACCCAGAATTGCATGACAATCATCAGATGGCACAGGAAGTCCCTATTGACCATGTCGTAGGCCTTCCTCAGATCTAGCTTCACGCACGCCTTCTCACCTCCTGGTTTATTGAAACCCCTCACCATCTCATGCGCGAGGAGACTGTGCTCAGCAATCGATCTCCCCTTCATGAAAGTCGCCTGGTTCGGAGAGACCAAGTCCTGCATGATCCCCTCTATACGCCGGCACATAAGATGCGTAATTATTTGGTAAAGATAATTACAACACGCTATAGGCCTAAAGTCCGCCAGCGATGTCGCACCCTCTTTCTTTGGCACAAGAGTCAGGAAGGTATGATTCAGCTTCTTCAGCAGCTTCCCCTTAGTGAAGAACTCCTGGACCTCCTCAAGAACCGGAAACTTCAGAATATCCCAGTGGCGTTTGTAAAATCCACTGCTAAATCCGTCTGGCCCTGGGACTTTGTTGGGATCTGCCTTCATGATGATAGCCCCCACCTCCTCCATAGTGACCGGGGCAAGTAGTTGGCTATTCCCATAGGGTGTCACCAACCTCTTCGTAACTATATCCGGGAACACAGACAGATAATCAGTCTGAAAATACAACTTTGAGTAATACCTGACAGCCTCTCCTTGCATCTTCGACGGCTCTCCCACCAGATTGCCCTCTCCATCGAGCAGCTGAGAAAGACTGTTCCTATGTTGTCTAGTCCAGATGACATCATAGAAGAACTTGGAGCAGCTGTCGCCAACCTTGAGCCAAGAGAATTTAGTGCGCTGGACCGCACTAATCTCCATCTGCAAACGTAGAATGTTGACTTTCCCGATCAGCTCCTTCTCTCTAGCCGCTAAGTTCCCGTTCAGCATGTCCGATTACATAAAATTTTGGATGTCCCTGAGCTCCGCCTCCTTATCTTCTAGCGAGGGCTTGGGCAATCTCTTCACCCAACTCTGAATAGCCTTCTTCGTGTGCTTGAGCATAAGCACCATTCGGTACTGAGTCGTACCCTCCTGGTGGCTAAGAAGACCCTCTGTAACAGCCTCCAAGTAACCACCTGAAAGAAACCAGCTGTTGTTGTACCGAAAAGGACGCGATTTCCAAGTAGGCCGCTCTGTGAAGCCAACCCTGATGGAAGAGTGATCGCTGGTCCCAGCGGCCAGACCCTCAGTCAAAGAATTAGGGAAGCGACGAAACCACTCCCCGTTGCCCAGAGCTCTATCCAACTGGCAAGCAACCCTGTTACGAACAGCTTTGTTATGCCAAGTCCAGATATGTCCCGAATGCGTCAATTCCTGAAGTCCCGCCTGGAGAAGACATCTCTGGAAGTCATAAAATCTGATCTGGAACCGATCTGTCCCCCACCTTCTCCCTTCTGTGAAGAAGGACGTTGAAGTCACCCATCAGGAGAAGTGGGAGATGCAAGGAGTCAGCAGCGGTAGCTACTCTGGATATGTCACTCCACAGGGCCTCCCGACGTCTCCTGTCGTTGTGGTCGTACACCGCTCCCAGCAAGAACCGAAAACCACCCTTATTCATAAAGGAGATGGCAATCAGCTGCTCCGACATCAAAACCAAATTTCCTCCCCAACTGTTGGTATTCCTTCTAACCCAGATCCTCGCCATATCGCGAAGTGCTAGATTGTGGAGTTGAACCCAATGAGTGGGGGTCCGTCGGACAAGTCTTTTTTTCTTTAATCTTGGTCTCCAGTAAAATAGAGATGTCACACTGCTCTCTGCATAAGACCCACAAATCTTCCTCCATCTCCCTAAGGAGCACGCACCCCTCACGTTCCAGGCGATTACCGCCATCAATTATTAAGAGAGAGGGTCCAATGTACTTCTCCTGGACCAGTACCCGGGGTGGTACCACATTCGTCGCTATCATGTCCTCCTCCAACCCAGGAGTAGGGGAATGCTGTTTTGTTGCCTGTGAGAGCATCAGAGCCCAAGCCGGGTTGTCCACACATAACGCCTCACCAAGAACAGGAGAGTGTCCCCCCTCCCTTGGGAGAAATTATTAGGTGCTCCCGGCTCACCACTGGACGTGCTGAGTGGTGAGCCCGGTCCAATGAACAATTGACACTTGGAATAACCAATTAACCCCATATTTTTCACATCATAACCGGATATGAAAAGATAACGAAAAATGCTAACAAAATCAATAATATTAATATTAATATTAAAATTAATATTAAGATTAACATTAATATTAACAGTAAAATTAATATTAACAATAATATTAATATTAATATTAATATTAACATTAAAAATTAATATTAATATTAATATTAACATTGAAATTAATATTAATATTAACATTAATGTTAAAGATAACAAAAAATACTAACAAAATAAATAATATTAATATTATCATTAAAATTAATATTAAGATTAACATTAACAGTAAAATTAATATTAACAATAATATTAATATTAACGTTAAAATTATTTTAATATTAATATTAACATTAATATTACCATTAATACAAAGATTAACATTAACATTGATATTAAAATTAACATTAATACTAACATTAATTAATATTAACATTAATATTAACATTAATACTAAGATTAACATTAACATTAATATTAATATCAAAATTAATATTAATATTAAGCTAACTTATTATGATGTGAAAAATATGGAATTAATTGATTATTCTAAGTGTCAATTGTTCATTGGACCGGGCTCACCACTCAGCACGTCTAATGGTGAGCCAGGAGCACCTAATAATTTCTCCTCCCTTGGGGGTCCGTCGCGCAGATGGCCAGCACGTCTCTTCCTGCTATAAAGTCTCTCCTCGGATGATCCTCCATCTCCTCGATGCTCTTGCCCCGAAGCCAACATGCCTCTGGTGACCATGCTCCTATGTGCTGAGAAAGTGACCATAGCCCCGCTAGTGTGAACCGGCTGGGGTGAGATAGTCAGACTCAGGCCTCTAGCCTCCTTTATCGGCCGGTCCCCCTCCTGCATGATGTCCTCAGCTATCTCGGCCCTAGAGATAGTCTCCATCACGCGTGATGAACCAGGCTCCTCAATAGGTTCCGAAGGCGGCACCGAATTTGGACCTCCTGTCGGGCACGTACTGTCCAGGTGTCCGAAGCAAGCACAATATGAACAGGCTGGGGGAACCCATTCGTACTCCACCTTCTGGGTAAGGACCTCTCCAGAAGGAACTTCATACTCCAATATACTCGGTAGCTCCCCACCAGTCCTGATCTTAACGAACATCCGAGCATACATCAGCCTCGATCGAAAGGTTGTAGCATCATCCGTCTTGATCGGTTTGCCCACTAAGCTGGCAAGTCTCATAAGCAATGGAATGCTCCAAAACCGTACTGGGAACTCCGGGAAGCGTATCCATACAGGGATGGCATTAAGGACTTCATTCTCACATCGCAAATCCGGTGTCCACTCTTTCAGGATGATCAGCCTGCCATGAAACGTCCACGGCCCTCCTTGATCCTGGTGACATCGTCCGCTAGTCCAAACTTCATATAATAGAAGTCATTCTCCCTAACAAATATCGTCATGCTTCCTTTAGGCTGTCATACACGAGCCACGAGCCGCATAACCCCGGATATGCCCATAGAATGACTTGTTTTCCAGGACGTACAGAACCAGCGTGTTTTTCCAGAAGGCAGTCACCTTCTCAATCTCCTCCGCAGGGAACGAGGCTCGAAAACCACTCCATACCTTCTTCGGTGGCACGAACTCCATGGATGTAGGACTTTTGGGGCCCACAGGCTTGCAAATGTCAGCCAGGACTTCCCCACAGGGCAGGGAGCCGTCCCCTGAGATTGAGGAGCGATACCAGGAGGGGATGGCCATGTTCCCTGACCTCCCAATTCAACTGATTTTCCCTTCCCTCTGTCCGCCGCAGTCACCTTGGGGCGCCATCCAACCGATCTCCCAGCAGTACTATTCCCCACTCGGAGAGGGACCGCAGGGACATATGACGTCTTCCGCAACCCCGAACCCTCACCCGTTCTCCTTTCAGAAGTGTAGCGTGCCTTAAGGTGAGTCTGCACGCCACCCTCCTTGCCCCCGGTCTTGCCACCCCGACGTCTCGTAACCGTCGTCCAGCCACCACCCTCCATTTGGCCACCCTGAGATCTAGAACCGGATCCATGTTGAAAATCCGGTGATCCTGACCGTTCTAGGACCCACTGATTCACCCCGTTGTGGGGGACGTCCGCCCTTCCCGCCGATCCTCCCCCAGTCGTTGCCGTCGATCCACCCCCGCCAACCGAGCCGCTGGATCTGCCACCGCCGGCGTCCGCACCACCACCGCCAGCGTCGGTGCTGCCACCGCCTCCACCCGTGCCGGCGAAGCCTCCACCGCCGTCCGCGCCTGCAAACGCACCTGGAGATCGTGCGCTGCCGCTGCCTCCGCGCGTAGCTCTGTCGTCAGGGCCCCCCGTGGCCGGCCCACCCCCAGCCGGGCCACCGCCGGCCGGCCCACACCCTCCTGTAGCACCGGGGTCCCAAGGGAGGGGCCCCCTAGGGTTTCCTTCCCGATCGCCCAAGTCGCCTGCTCCCGCTCCCGATTTCTCCATATATATATATATATATATGGAGAGGTTGTTTCCATGACTCGAACATGCCTCCTTTCAGGATAGAAGCAGCCAACCTTACCATCCCAGACAACGCCCTCTTCCTCTTCACAAAATAATCAACACATTTTGCAGCATAAACTTTTAAATGTGTTTAAGTGGAAACAACAAGGCTCCACATTGAACTTAACTGAATCTTTCAAAAGTTGATATTATAGAGAAGCAGGCTTCAGTGTGGGCAAGGTGCTCCATGTAGGTCACGGAAGCATCATCTAGCCAACTTGACGAGAACTTACCCTTGAGTTGGTGTCCCTTTTATCAGAATCCAAACAAAAGAGAACAACTGTTCAAGAAAGATTACTTCACTGCAATGTTATAATAAGCAGCTTCTTTAAAAACTCGCTTCAAGTCCTCTTACTGAGTAACTACCTGGATTGTGTGGCCAACTAATTGCAATTATGCTTGGCAATTATGCACGTTGAAATTATGCTTGATCTACCACCTAATTAATCAGGATTAACAAGACAACTAATAACCAACTAACCCATGATGGGTGCTACTCTTGCACCACGTATTTGTAGTGATAGGCTTCTTAAATGAGGGGTAGCATTGAAAGCAAGCTTCTGCCTACTTTCCCTTCAAGATTAGGTTTTAACCCCACCCGCCCCAATGGCCACCCCTAGCATTTGGTCCTTGAGGGGATGGTGGGACCATAATTCCTAGAGGTGACCATAATAGTGGAAAAGTGACCGATAAGTCATCTTTACTGTCACTATACAGAACCGTACATGAGATTCTCACCTCATATGGATCCTTGTTCAATTCTTTCAAAGTAATTAGATCCTACTCTTCGTTCTAGAACCCCTTGGACAACGCATTGATTACCCTTGGAAGACAAACAGACAATGAGAATTATTTATGGAAATAGATATTTTTCCATTATACTTCTGTAAATAATACATTCAAAAAAATTGTGTCCCTAACATGTCCTCTGTTTCCTAAAATGTGTCCAGTGTTTTTTTGTAAAAAAAGTAAGACACGCAAAAATAAGATGTTCGACAGGTGTCCGAGCGTGTCAGACACGGGCACGTTGGCGAAATGAAGTGTCTGTGCTACATAGCTTATAATTATTTTTTTATTTTACCATAACAGCAAATGTCACAGCGAGCATATTGTTCTTTGACATATGCTTTAATTATAAATATTTCCTTACATCATAATTCGTAAGCCTCCAATATCCATGCATTATGCTATATAGCCCATTCCTACTTGTAGGTGTGTCAGCAACTATAAATGCCCTCAAAGAATATCCAATAAGATGAATAAAAGGGAGTATCGGTGCCACGAGGATCATGAAGGCACGCAACCTTACCTTCATATATATGGAGAAGCTGTTTCTGTGATTCAAACTTGCATCCTCCAGGATGCAAGCAGCAAGTTTTACCATCAGGCAAGGCAAGGCAACGTTGTCATCCAAAAAAACGAATAAGAATGCAAAATGCTGTCCCCCAATAATGTCTTGTGGATATCATTGTCCTTTCATTACAATCGTCCAGAAGGAATTGCAAGTTTATTATCATGTCTATTGAATTTCAAGCAAACCATATTTTTAGGCTCAGACTCCATTTCAGCGTGTTGCTTTAGAGAATTTTATAAACCCCAGATGGACTCCCAGAGACTAGATTAACTATATAATTCATTATAACATCTCTCGAGTTCTCCCTGAGGTGGTGCCCCTGCAATCACTACCACAAGAAGTTTCCAACTATACTTGTTTGAGCAAAGCAATTCTTCTCCCAAATTTCTACAGGCATGCATAGGTTTTAGATAGTGCTTAATTTCAGGGGGAAAAGGGCATTTGGCAGCTGTTATAGCATTCATATACTAGCAGTAGAACTGTCAGAGAAAAAACATTTTTAAAAAACATCAAGATAGTACGATTTATTGTGTTCCGTACCGCGGTATCAACAAGACCTTCTCGTCCCCCCATTGTATGGAAAAAGAATTCAGTGGCCGTCAGTCCAGAGTAAAACGAATTAGCAACAAAGCCTTTAGCCTACAAAGGATAATAGGGGAACATGGATGTCAGTATAACTTGCTAAAAATCAACATTCTTTTACCAACCAAAATATGAGATGTTACACATCAACAACAAACAACTAAAGCAAAGAATCAACATTCTTATACCAACCAAAATATGAGATGTTACACATCAACAGCAAACAACTAAAGCAAAGTTAAAAGGTTGGTGCACAAACTGCAAATAAAAGGGAAGATATTCTAAATTTCAAATGGTTTAATTTAAGACATTTTATCCAGCTCAAATAAATGTATTAAGTGCATGTAATGAAGAAGAAATTCATAAGAGAAGATGCAATAGGATGATTTATTTGTGGCAACAAAACAAAAGAATCATTTTTAATTTCCTTTCCTATATATTTTATGTCGGTCAGTTGTGTTCCAGGAGATAAAATGACTAGGTACTAATCTAAGTATATTCCCAAATAGAAAGCCGACGGAAAACAAGGCCAGTTATGAATGTCACATAAAATCTTAACTAGTCAGTAAAAGCCACTATTTTCTCTATATATCATGAACAACGGCCACATAATTTCTAAAACTTTTTAAAACAAATACATCCTTCTACACCTAAGTATACCGTGATGTTAAATTATCATAGTCGTTAGAATATTACTCTCTCCTTTGTAGTTTGTAGATGGAAAAAGAAACAAAATGTAAGGTAACTGTGTAGATCTCATGTTATGGATCACTGCATGTTCAAGTTCTTAATGTATAAAACTAAAAGTACATTTACTTCACATTGGAATGATACCAATTGCTTGGTTAAGCATGCATTCTTCAAATTGTAAATCTATAACCGATAAGAAAACTATCAAGCAAACACAAAACAAGAGCACAAACTAAACACAATAGCAAACAATTATAAGTTTCCCATAGAATAAAAGTTACTGATGTTGTCTCCATATGCTCATATCCACCAATAAGGCACCAGCATATTTCTATCCTATACATTGTTCTATCAAACAAACACAATCAATAGGTCATGTAGCTCCTACAACAGCAATGTCTTTCAAGATAGGAGATCCAAGTCGATGTTGGCCATATCCTCCACCATGGTTACATGGAATGTGGAACACTCCGGAATGGAATGCGGAACAAAAACCAAAGTTTGGTACACAGGGGTCGAGGTACACGGTACACTGGGGTAGGCTCTCGGAACAGTTAAGTATAGCCGGAACGTGGAAGGTTTAAAAGGAACAAATATGTAGTATAACATACAACGTATATTTAAATTCAAAGTTAATCAAGTGGCCACAGTATAGCATCATCAAAATTCGAACCACAAGTTCCAAAGAATCCTAGCAATAAAGTATTTTCAAAAAGAAGTAGCACGCCTTAGACTCTGAAATATTTTAATGAGTAATAAAAAAAACTACATCTTATTCATTTAAAAAGCTTGGATTTGGAAACCCAAGAATATTATGTGTTCATTTGTTAGTTTGTAGATTTCCACAATCGAGTTAGCATGTGTTATACATTCCAGAACTTCCGTTCCCAGATCGTGGAAGCGTCCCACCGTCCCTGGGTAGCATGATCTCGGAATACTCAGGTGACCATGTATCTGACATGAGTAGAAAAACAAAGATGGAAAAGATAATTTTCACTTGTTTACCACAAAATCATTAACTTTTTTCATTCCACATCTCCCATGATTCTCACTTCACCCATCACGTATGCAATTGTGAGATGGGCAAGTCAAAATAACTAACATGCTTCTGCAAATGAAATCACTGCAGAAGTTTTTCAAAACTTGCATGCTACAAAGTAAAACTCTAGCAACTGGAAACTGATTAAAGTTGTTATATATATGGATCAACCTATTATTTGATGAAAGTCAATTATACAAACCACTATCCTTTAAAAATAACTATGAATGAGAAAAGGCAATATATTGATTAAAAATAAGTTTCAATGGTAATAGCAAATTTTATTTTATAATATTACAGTATGTTAAGTTCAAATAACCAACTCTTTGAATGTGGCAAATTTCAACAAAGCGAACTAAAAATATTAAACAAGATGACCCCATAGAATGAACTTTATGGTCTCAACATAATAATAGAGGGTTGAGAAAGGCTTCCACAATCAGGTGTATGATAAACTATTAGAACCCATCATCCTTTGGTTCCTACGAAGCATCAAAAGACAGCTATCAGGTAAAAATGTAAAAGATCTTGGTTCTTCATTCATGATAAACAGAAGTGGGAACTCACCAGCTATTGAAGAAGTTTCCCATTTGAATATTGAAAATTCAAAAAGCTTAATGGCTGGGTCTTGGATCGTATAAATAAATGTTCCTTAAATTTGTATATGGATATTTGATCATAAATATATTTTTAATTGCCTGAGACACACACACTTACACTTGGGGAAGTCTGCATTTTGCAGTAATCATTTTCTTTATAAACTCATGTGAAATTAACATGAAGTTTGATCATTTAAAATAGTTAGGAAGTTAATAGAACTATACAACTCAAACAAAACTCAAATGAGGGGCAAATAAGGGGACCTTGAGAATGTGGAAATAAGATAAAGATGAAATCTCTTGTCCCTATCAGTCAATTTTTAAAAATAGGGACTGCTACTAATAATGCAACAAACATAGCACAACTTGAAGGTCTCACGCAACTTACGATGTCCATCTCACATGTGTGATAGTCTCCTTCGATCAAACAGTAATATTGGTAAAAATCTAATATAGGAAAATCGGTCATTTTGAAACCAAATACATTCTTATTTGTTCTCAGAAATACAAAAAAAGGAAGGAATTTTAATTGTTCAAGAAAACATTTGGAAAATCAATTTTGAAGTTTCAACTATAAAATAAAATATAGTCGCCCAAAAGCATAGAATTAACAATTGATAGACCTATTGTCAATCTTACAGCAGGAGTCTTTGAATGTATAGGAAAGTGAGGAAGCGTTCGATCTATAAATCCATTCGGCGCACGACGTCCACCAACCGATTGCTGACCAACGCAAGCAATCATCTGGCTAATGTTTATCATTGAACCTTTAGATCCACACTGTGACATAATTAAGGGGCTGTTCCTCCAGTGTAGACTTTCCATACAAACCTGAAATGGAAAAATGGATGTTTATCTCCAGATGAGCAACTTCATTAATCAATAGTAAACAAACTTCGCAAAATAAAGAGCCATGTTATATAAAAAAACAACCAAAAAACTACACCAAGATCGCAAATGTGTCAGCATGTTGGATAAGAGGGGTTACAAATCTAAAACAGTAAATGGTTCTCAACTAGAAAAAGTAAGCTCATGTTGCAACTAGCTTATAAATATACTTCGGAGCCAGAAAAGGCTAAGAAACCGTGATGCATCAGAAAACTCTGGTTGTGTTTAAACAATGCAGATGAAACCAAATCATTCTTGGTTCCAAGGGCTAATTGCATCCTTAGGTTCAGAAACCACATGTACAAAATTAAAGAGAATACACTTGGTAATTCTTACCTTTCCCGCTTTCTCTCTAATCGTGTTCAGCACCTCAGTCACATCAAACTCTAATGTTTTAGCTGCATCACAACCTGGTTTCAGTGCAAGTTTTCCTGCGCTGTATGAGGATATAAACGAATTGCATTCTCTGTACCCCTCATCAACTGTCTTCTTTTTCTGCTGAATAAGAAAGTCTCCAGGTTGGACATCATCAATACCTATGGAAAATCCATGATTTCCAATCCACCTGGCACTGTAGCCAAGGTAAACTATTTAGTTGTAAGAAGGAACACAGAGAGAGAATCTCTTCAAGATCGATGTCACATATATGGTAATTCATGGAAGCTATGGCTACATAGATATTGACGCATAAAGTTCACCATGAACAACAAAGTTCTTTAAAAGTGGCAGCATATGTATGTGAAAAGTACATGAACAAGCACAAGTATAAAAGGTGTTAATAGACAACCTTAACTGTTAGGAAAATTATACCTTAATTTTGCCAAGCGGTTCATACAAGTTGCAGCAACGTGTGGGTTGTAATCTCTCAAAAGAACCGAAAAAAGGCCGTTCTTATTGCCATTTCCTGGAGGAACAGAATATTTAGTGGATGTTAGAGGACTTGAATGCTATAGAAGATTCTTGAAAAGAAGCTTTCATGCAACATATACCATTTCGAACTGAAGATTACAACATGCAGCATATATCATTTTAGAACACACTCTACACTTGGCAGATTTAGCCAATAAGAAAAAGCAAAATTAAGATGTATGTGGCATGAAAGTTGGATACACTTGGCGGATTTAACCCTTGAGACATTATGTAGAGACAGGCTTTTTAAGCTCAACTCCTTGAGGAAATCAAGCTCATTTTCATGTTCAAGCTCGGCTTGCTGATGAATCCGAATCTCGTGAGCTACTTTGTTCATTTGCAGCCCTATTCAAGGAGCAGCTCTAGAGTCTAGACAGTGCATGGAGTAGGTCTAGTCTTACATGTTGGGCAGGTCTCGAGGGGGGCAGGTCGAGTTATATCGCATACTAAATAAAAGGAGCCAACATTACAATTAATCGGTTAGGGAATGAAACTCTAAAGAACTAGTACTAAGGAGGAATCAACCTAGAGATCTAGAAAGCATCTTGATTAACATTGACTAATGTATGAGATCTGCATTTGCATCCAAACTATCCATATCTGCATGAAATCTTATCCGTTTCCATATCTTTGTCGGATATGGATATTGGTTCCTGTATCCTAAAACTATATTATCTCTGATGTTTAAAAAATACAAATATGGCAAATCCTGATATCATATCCGTATTCTCTACTCTATTCCAAACATTTCATGAACTGTACTGCTGATCTTAATCATATGAAGGGGAGAGATGGATTTAAGATATTAGAGAGAAAAAATAGTACAATATTAATGGACAATTTCTCACATTCCAGCAAGATGGAATCGAAGAATAAAGAGGCGGGGAAAACAAAAACGTGAACAGCACTTCAATACTAATTTTGCACTACAGAACTACCCAAAAGTCTTCTTATAAAAGTGTGTAAGAGAGGAAAAAAGAAAACGGCAAATAAACTATTGAAATGTTACTGGTGGCATGAACAGTGTGAAAATTAACCTTGCCACGTTATCTAACCAAATCTAGAACTTCCCTAAATTTTATATAGCCGGTTGTAGAGGAAAATATAATAAAACAAAATTACTCTATGATCCATCATAAGGCCATGTAAGCTACGGCTGCATCATTTGCTTTTGTTGCACATTGTTTACCCATAACTCATGGTAAAAGGAGCCTTGTGTTGTCAATTAACCTTGCTTAAGGTCCCAAGATAAGCTTGACAATGTAACACTTGGTATTGTCAATTTGGCAATTAGAAAAATAGCTCAGCTCAGTAGAGTAATTTCATAACAGCTCTAGGCTAGATACATAAGAATACAAGAAGTATAATGGATGGAAGGCATTATCATCCAGGGAAGGCCAACATAGTTGCAGATACATTGAGCCGCAGGGCAGGACTTTTGTTCTCACGTCGTAGAGGCACATCTTGAGAGATCTATAGAAGATGGATATTTATGTCATTCTACCGCAAGACATCAATATCTTATCTAGGCTAGCCAATATCGAAAACTGAGGTAGAAATGAGACTATACTACTCCTAGGCCTCGTTTGGTTCACGGATTTAAGGAACCAGGAAAGGAAAGTTGTTCCTTTCCTTTGTTTGGTAGCCACAAATTTGGGAATCAATTTCCTGTAGTGCCCCGTCCCGCTCAATCAATCGGAGGAATCGAAACGCCGACGGCGTTCGAACTTAGCCTTGCAACGGCTGCCCGAAGACTCGCTCGGTCGAGGCGACTCCTCGCTCAGGTGGGATAGTTTCGGTGAACTTGTCTCATCTTAGCCGTCACATAATAAATCGCATGTTTTCCACTTGCACAAGTTAGGCTTGGTAATAAAAGAGACGCATCCACATAGCTAAGGAAATAATCCCGACGGGCCGGAATGTGTTAGAACATAGAAAAAAGTCCCACGGTCTGCTTAGAAGTCTACTCAACGTGCTTTCAAAATGACACTCGGTCCTTCGTCCCGTGGCTTGGGAGAAGAAAGTTGGCCTAAGTTGCTAAATTGCCACAATGCTAGAATTAGCCTAAGTCATAGGCGTCGTCCGCATATATGCTTAATGAGCATGCACGGTCCCGTCGTCCAAGGCTTGGCATAGCCTTCGCCTGTCCCATGGTTTAAGTCGTATTGTACAGCTTGTTGCTTAAGTCTAGGCACGCAAAGAGCTTGGTTGTTCAAGTTGACCACGTGCATAGCACGTTCCCTCGATGCGAAGCTGGACGTAGTCTTTGCTCGTCAAGTCGTTGCCCAAATAAGTTAGGCAAGAGTTTTGCTGGGCTATCGAAGTCATAGCAAGCACTATTCCCTGTTGTCTGCGGTTGTCAAGTCACATAGTCCCACGAGAACAAGGTTCGTCATATAAAGTATGTGACTTGAGCGATAGTGTCGCCTAGAGAACAAGATTTGCCTAAGGCACGAGCCACGGTTGGTTTAGTGAAAAGTATGCCACGGACAAAGGAAGCACACGAGATCGGTCCCGCTACTTGGGAGTCTCGATAAGTCTCGATAAGGAAGCACAAGAGATCGGTCCCGCTACTTGGGAGTCTCGATAAGTCTCAATAAGGAAGTACACGAGATCGGTCCCGCTACTTAGGAGTCTCGATAAGTCTCGATAAGGAAGCACACGAGATCGGTCTCGCTACTTGGGAGTCTCGATAAGGAAGCACACGAAATCGATCCCGCTACTTGGGAGTCTCGATAAGGAAGTCACGAGATCGGTCCCGCTACTTGGGAGTCTCAATAAGGAAGTACACGAAATCGGTCCCGCTACTTGGGAGTCTCGATAAGGAAGTCCATGCGACTAGTTGTCGTCGAGATCGGTCCCGCTACTTGGGAGTCTCGATAGAAAGTGGGAAATCATGGTCATGGTTAAGGACTTGATAGATCGAGTTGAGTCTTGCATGGTCATTGGACAACTTGCGCACAAGGTGAATTCCTCGAGCGATTCCGGGACGCCGGGTTCGTGTCGGCCTAGGAGGAATTGCAGATATTGTACGGCCTTCATCGACGGTACGACTCGATTGAAGTGAACCGTTACAATATAGGCTGCGGATCATTCAGTGGGAGCTCGTACCTTGCCACGCGGATGGTCACCGTATGCAAAGATCCAGGATAACTTGACATTGCTAGTGACCACTCATATAGATGTGTCGGCATAATAGCGGCTATCTGCGTGTATGCCTTTGGATTGCGTCGAGTACTAGCAGGTTACGAGTTGAGTTAACGAGTTATGCTTCAAGCGCTAACCTTGAATCGGCACGAGTTAGTGTGTGTACGGTTGCAGCACCATTCTGGAGCCTAAAAGTTGGCTATAGCAAGGACACGTGCTTCGGCATGAATGTGACGTCATCTCGAGTTAAGTCAGAAAGGGCCGTAAGGCAAGTTGGTTAAATCTGGTTGATCCCTGGGAGGCACAGCCTAGATCTTAAGGCACGATCAAGTCTAGTGGCACGACCAGCACGAGTCATCCCCTTGACGTCGTTGGCACGAGAATGGTCTAGAGGCACATGAAAGAAGTGAAAGTCTTGGCACAGCCGAGTTGCGTAAGTTTCTACTCGGCGAGGCATTGCCTCGAATATGTATTGAAGTCACGAATAGAGTATGGCACGACCCTGTCGTTTCGTTGCTAAAGTATAGGCCAAGACGTCTTTGTCCTAAAATTGATCCTAAGACAAGACTAGAAAGACAATCAAAAAATGGATTTAGCTGCACAAAGTAAATAAACGTGTCGGTTTTGTATGGGTGGACGAGGAGCTCACTCCACCAGTACAGTTGAGTACTGACACCCACACAGTTTTCATGTGCAGGCACAGGTAGAAGCTCGTGGCGCGGAGCTCGCTTGGATGCGTCGAGGCACGGAGTTCCTTAGCGATTCGAAGCGTGCGGTCGCATGGAGTCAAGACTTATACGGGACATAATGTATGGACATTGCCTTCCGAAGCATCCGCTGGCTCAAGCATTGTATCGAGAGATGAGAGAGCATGGTGACTTGTAAAATGAGAAAAAAGTGAGTTTGAGAGACTTGTAATCATGGCCTTGTGCCCCTTTGTAATCTTAATGTTCAATATCAATAAAGAGCACTTTTGAATAACTTGTGTTTTGCTTCTAAATTTTCGTTGCACGTTCAATGTTTCTGCTTGGGACTTCTGTGCGACGATCCCGTCGCAGCCGCTGTAATCGGTTGTTATGAAACTGCCTTGCACGAGCGCAATCTAGGCTCGTGCGGCATCACACCTTAGCGAGGACGATCGCTCCTACGAGAGCGGGGCATGACATAGTGGTATCAGAGCACGGCTTTACGTCCTTGGACTTCATGTCGATTCTCTCAGTTTTGAAAGCTCGTTCATGGAAAAAGAAGTGTGCGCTCTCTCAAACGTCCTACGACATGTCCATACTATAAGTCTAAATATTTTCAAAAGCTCGTACAAGTATTCAATCGAACGCATCGGTAGGCGATGGCCTTTGTGCCAAATGGTGTCAAACTTGAGTTGATAGAAAACACATGCTAAAGTTAGCAAGTCGCATGCGTGCCTAAATAGTCCTACGTTGACATTAGCAAATGAGCGTGCAAAATCAGAGTATAGTTCGTACGGGATAGCTATGCACACAGCATTTTGGCTAAGTTGTGCCGCGTGTCGCACACCTAGACTTTATGGTGCAAACGAATTGCAAGCGATATTAAGTATCGCTTGGTCGGGAACGGAGATATACTTAGAGTGTATATCGATAGAAACACTATCGGACTAACGCTTAGGCGTACAATTGGTTTAAATTTTGAGGAATAGTGCGAACGACTTAGTACGTTAAGACGCGTGAATCATAAATATGATTTACATGTGGAATATCGATAGAAATACGAGACTTAGACTATCGAAATGACGTGAGCGATTACGCGAGAGTTTCGTCGAACGACTCTGAAAGATGTATTAGCGAATAATGCGAACGTGATTGTGGACTAAATCGGATGGCTCGAATTCTGAGTAGTGTATGGTCCGTCTTGGAAATCATTCGAGCGAAATTGAGGATTAGGGGTAACAACGAGTATGTCGGCGAGGCGATGCGATCGCGCAAAGCCTTAGAACGCGTCACGCTTAGTTGGTCGTGACTTCGAATGTCCCGAACGAGATGTCATTCGGACAACTTGTGAATGAGCAACGCGAGTTAGAAAACGATATTGAATCAGATTCGTAACGGTGAATAAAAAAATAAATGTCTTGATCGAGGAAACCTAGAGGATCGCACTTATGATTTCGGATTTGGTCGAATGGAATTGTGGTATATCCAATTCGGACAATAGCATCAGTTGCACGACTCGGAGTTCGTTGCAAAGGAAGATCGTCAGGTTACATACATCATCGATAGTATTGAGGCGTATGAAAGATCGATGTGCAATAACTCGGGGGTACTCTGATTCGAGGAATGATGATCGTGTAAAATGTCATTGTTCTGATGGATGCTATACTCGAGATGTTGAAATGTGTCGAGGAAAAGATAGACTTGGCTCGAGGATTTTCTAGTTGAACGAATGACGAACAGACTATCGAACTGAGATCTTGGCTTGGATGAAAATAAAATATTTGGATTGCTTCGACGATAACCACAACGTTGACGTTCTTGTCTTATGCGAGCACAACTCAAGCCTCGCACATGTGTCACGTCGGATTAGGGCGATCATTCTGCATGAGCGCTGGTATGGTGATTCATACAGCGGGGGTGATCGAATTTGTATGGTGTGGCAATTTGATTGCTTCGACTTGTGGTTTGACGCGAAGGTGGACTCGAGAATGACTCAGTGTGCTTGACGATTGAACTTGATGATGGTGTAGGTCCAATCCACGTATCGAGAATGAATTAGTCTAGACTCAAGCAAGAGTTACGCTCCAATAAGGACGATTATCCTGCAAGAACGTGGCATGGTGATTCATGTCCAACGTAGATAATCGAACTTGCGTGAGATTGGGACGTGACAAATTGTTGTGCTAGACGACCTCGTAATCGAATACATGAATTGGTTAGAATGGATATGTGAATTATGTCGACATGTCGGAAGGAATAGACTAGGCAAATTGGTGATTTGAACGGATTCGAATCTGCGCAACGAATGCCTTGATGCGAATTAGGTGATCATGCTCGATGTTTAGAAATCGGAGTGTCACGCCCCAGAACCAGAATACTGGAGAGCGGGGGAATGACTCAGCCAGCTACGTATTACGGGTAGATGAATACCGTATAATACGATCAATGCTGTCTAACCAGACGAGGGGGTGCATACTACATAAAAGTCTTTCTATGGTCACTTCACATCTATTGTCTCAATCATTCGAAACAAGAAACAGAAATAGAGAACATGTAAGATAAAGCAGTAAGGCGTCCCAAACGCTCTGTCAAAATGTTCTTGATATCTGACTTTACAAAATATAGCCAGATTAATGTAGCAAAAGTATACACAATTGTTATCAGCTGCAGCCTGACTTAGTTACAATTATGCAAAAGTAAGTACAAGACAATCCGACTAACATGTCGGTGCCAAACGGCAAGGTATAAAGTATTTAACAAAACGAGCAGGGAAGTAAGAAAACCCACTCGAGTCCTCCTGCGATCATCCTTCTAGTGTTGACCATCTTGGAGGTAGAAGTAAGTTGGGTCCTCGGGGACTGGCTCTAAATCTGGCCATGCAAAACCAGAGAGGTTAGACCTCTAATAGCAAGTACCACAAGGGAGGACGATATGAAGGACTAAACCAGTAAGTAAGAGAATATAATAATAGATCTCTGCTTGCTACTAGGACTCACATCACATCAAGACACTTCGAACCAACCTCCCAACCAAACAAGGACAGAAGTTGGCCCGTCATGTCCTGACATTCTGATCATCCCAGTTAGGTAACAGAGTATAGTGCACAACAAATCATCTTGAACGGCCAATCAACTCCTACGGCTTGCTATTATGAGTTCTAAGTTATCCTGGAATAATGCAATTAGGGATTCCTCGGTTCTTACTATGTGCAAGCAAGGCTAGTCTATCCAGTCAATCAATTGGCCCATGCATGAATTAGACGAGTCCTAGCAGGACGCTCGTCAATATACAATATACAATAATAATAAAAGCAGATACTGTTCCCTGCCCGTGTGGCAGATTTACAGTATCTGTGGGAACCAGCCGGCCCGTCGGGTACTACTCGTTCCAAGGGGGCTGCCATGTAAGAATTCGGGAATCCATTCTCTCCATGCAATCATTATTTTATTTAACTTAATAGTCCCTACGTTGAGTGAAATCCCATGCCGTGGATTATGGTCATTCAAATGAGTACTTTCGTACGGGGTACGATATGCACAACTCTACAACGATACCAGTGCGGTTAGGTTGCAGGTCTTACATAGCGTAATGCAACAATCAAATCTAACCACGGTAATCATGCCCGACCATAAAGTACACATGCTGGTTTTTGGAAGATAAAAATAACTAAATAAATAAATAAATAATTTGAAGCCTGCATGTGCCTGTATGCCAATATTCGAGATTAGCCAGTCGATTACAATAGTACATTATATGAACGTGTCTCATTCGTTCAATTCAATAAGACGACTAGCCAGCCTCTTTAGTTCCAACTAGGAACGCATGATCAATTTTAGTCAAGCTAACAATTATCATCAATGGTATCAAGGCATGAAAGTCAACTAGTATTCAGTGGGGTCGAGTCTACAACCTTCAGGGTTTAATTCCAGTCAATCCGGGTATCTATAACTCAATTCATGACACATGGTACATCCCACGTAACAATCTATAATTAATAGAAACATTAACATATCATGATTTATCAAAAAAGGCGTAAGGATATAAAATGGACGTAAAATATCTAATAAAATATCAATATTCAGGGCTATAGAATAGCCATATGGCTAAGTCTAATGCGGCCAGGATGGATCTTATGCGGCTAGGAAAGGAGTCGGGTTCATGCGGCTCAGGGGGTAGAGGCACATGCGGCTGAAGAGGCAGGAACCTATGCGGCTGGCGAGTGGGACTAGCTCCCATGCGGCAAGCAGAAGGGGTGTTCCATGCGGCTAGGATGAATTGGGCTCATGCGGCCGAAAAAGGCAAGACATATGCGGTGAGCGGAAAGGATATTCATGCGGCTGGCGGGAATGAGTCCATGCGGCTCAACCAAGTCGAACCCCATGCGGCCGGGTCAAGGAGATTGCTTATGCAGCTGGCGGGGGGGGAGAAGTTCATGCGACTATAAGGTTCAGGACCTCATGCGGCCAGCGAGTGAGCCTGGTTCATGCGGCTGGATTTGGAGAGGAATCCATGCGGTCAAGAAAGACGGGGGCGCATATGCGGTTAAGTGGGGAAAGTCCATGCGGCTAGGAGAACTCCCTATGCGGCTGGGCTAAAATGAGTCTCATGCGGCTAGGAGAACTCCCTATGCGGCTGGGCTAAAATGAGTCTCATGCGGCCGGGTAGAAACTTTTCATGCGGCTGAGAAGGAAACAACCCATGCGGCTAGGATCACTTGCCGCATGAATTATTCATGCGGTCAAGTCAAGTACTGTTCTTCTTCTCCAAGTTTCAGAGAAGAAGAACACCATCAACCAAAGCTTCCAAGTTCCATAAAACCTTCATCCAGAGTCCAAATTCGAACTTTCTTAGGTCAAAATTGGGTAGAACGAAATTCTCTACAACATGGAACCATCAGAACTTGAAGATATCAAAGTTTACTAGATCAAAACCTAAGAAACCCGAAAATGTAACAAACTTAGATCTACAACAAATTAGCCATGGAAATTAAAAATACCAAGTACTAAAGAGGCTTAGAATCAAATAAGGAGGATGATGGAACAATAATAATGGGGATCCATCAAGACGCAAGTTGGTACTTGCCTACGGTTTGGTAGGTGGAGAGAGAGTAATGAAGAAGAAGAAGAGTAATGGTGAAGAAGTAAAGTAAATGAGGAGAGAGAAGGGAGAGGGTGACTAAAATAGAAAGGTAGTGGTAGGTGGGAGTTGGGCCGGGTCCAATGGGTCCAATAAGGCTAACCCGAAAGTAAGACTAAAGCAGGAAATAAAATACAGGAAATAAAGTACGGAAACAAAATTGCAGAAATATAATTGCAGGAAAATAAAGTACAGAGAATAAAATGCAGATAATTAATTAACATGAAGTTATTAGGAATTTAAATACAGGATACTACATGATAAATGCTAAATAAATACATTTAGGCAATATACGTATTAAAATACGCATTCTGGGAATGGGGAGTGACACGGAGTGATGCGAGCTTGGGTAGAAAATCCCGTATTATCGACTTTGGTTTGACCCTAGGATTGGTGTCAGTGTTGGCATTATTGTTGGAGAACTATAATTTCAATCCTGACATTGACTTTAGCCTTGAGAAATGGCCTAGCGGGTTAGGCGAGACGTCCATGTTGCAAAAGTTAGCATTGGAATGATTTATCTTGAGGATTAGTATGGATGGATAGAATGATTCTAGAATATGGGAACACCCCTCACGAGACTCGGCTGACATGCATATATTTTAGGAACGCCTGAATATGTGCACGATGCGACTCGAGTGAGAATGACGAATTCTCTATCATGCGGCTTGGCTGAAATGCATGTATTTTAGAGACGCCTGTAATACGTGCACGATCCAACCAAGTGATACGTTGAATTCAAGTAAGACTTGAGGAATGGAAAAGTGTCGAGAATTTTGAAATCGTGTTAAAGGAAAAGATTGATAGTAGTACGAACGTGGCTCGGATTGAACAAACGCATAGGCGGAGTGTGTACGAGAGTTCTTGGATCAAAGTGGTCTAAAAGTAAGTACTCAGTAAGTTTCGAGGACGAAACTTTTTCTAAGTGGTGTATGATGTAGTGCCCCGTCCCGCTCAGTCAATCGGAGGAATCGAAACTCCAACGGCGTTCGAACTTAGCCTTGCAACGGCTGCTCGAAGACTCGCTCGGTCGAGGCGACTCCTCGCTCAGGTGGGGTAGTTTCGGTGAACTTGCCTCATCTTAGCCTTCACATAATAAATCGCATGTTTTCAACTTGCACAAGTTAGGCTTGATAATAAAAGAGACGCATCCACATAGCTAAGGAAATAATCCCGACGGGTCGGAATGTGTTAGAACATGAAAAAAGGTCCCACAGTCTGCTTAGAAGTCTGCTCAATGTGCTTTGAAAATGACACTCGGTCCTTCGTCATGTGGCTTGGGAGAAGGAAGTTGGCCTAAGTTGCTAAATTGCCACAATGCTGGAATTAGCCTAAGTCATAGGCGTCGTCCGCATATATGCTTAATCAGCATGCACGATCCCGTCGTCCAAGGCTTGGCATAGCCTTCGCCTGTCCCGTGGTTTAAGTCGTATTGCACGGCTTGTGGCTTAAGTCTAGGCACGCAAAGAGCTTGGTTGTTCAAGTCGACCACGTGCATAGCACGTTCCCTCAATGCGAAGCTGGGCGTAGCCTTTGCTCGTCAAGTCGTTGCCCGAATAAGTTAGGAAAGAGTTTTGATGTGCTATCGAAGTCATAGCAAGCACTATTCCCTGTTGTCTGCGGTTGTCAAGTCACATAGTCCCACGAGAACAAGGCTCGTCATATAAAGTATGTGACTTGAGCGATAGTGTCGCCTAGAGAACAAGGTCTGCCTAAGGCACGAGCCACGGTTGGTTTAGTGAAAAGTATGCCACGGACAAAGGAAGCAAACGAGATCGGTCCCGCTACTTGAGAATCTCGGTAAGTCTCGATAAGGAAGCACACGAGATCGGTCCCGCTACTTGGGAGTCTCGATAAGGAAGCACACGAGATCGGTCCCGCTACTTGGGAGTCTCGATAAGTCTCAATAAGGAAGTACACGAGATCGGTCCCGCTACTTGGGAGTCTCGATAAGGAAGCACACGAGATCGGTCCCGCTACTTGAGAGTCTCGGTAAGTCTCGATAAGGAAGCACACGAGATCGGTCCCGCTACTTGGGAGTCTCGATAAGGAAGCACACGAGATCGGTCCCGCTACTTGGGAGTCTCGATAAGTCTCAATAAGGAAGTACACGAGATCGGTCCCGCTACTTAGGAGTCTCGATAAGGAAGCACACGAGATCGGTCCCGCTACTTGGGAGTCTCGATAAGGAAGCACACGAGATCGGTCCCGCTACTTGGGAGTCTCGATAAGGAAGTACACGAGATCGGTCCCGCTACTTGGGAGTCTCGATAGGAAGTTGGAAATCATGGTCATGGTTAAGGAAGGACTTGATAGATCGAGTTGAGTCTTGCATGGTCATTGGACAACTTGCGCGCAAGGTGAATTCCTCGAGCAATCCCGGGGCGCCGGGTTCGTGTCGTCCTAGGAGAAATTGCAGATATTGTACGGCCTTCATCAACGGTACGACTCGATTGAAGTGAACCGTTACAATATAGGTTGCGGGTTATTCGGTGGGAGCTCGTACCTCGTCACGCGGATGGTCACCGTATGCAAAGATCCAAGATAGCTTGACATTGCTAGTGACCACTCATATAGATATGTCGACATAATAGCGGCTATCCGCGTGTATGCCTTTGGATTGCGTCGAGTACTAGCAGGTTACGAGTTGGGTTAACGAGTTATGCTTAGAGCAAGCGCTAACCTTGAATCGGCACGAGTTAGGTGTGCACGGTTGCAGCACCATTCTGGAGCCTAAGAGTTGGCTATAGCAAGGACACGTGCTTCGGCATGAATGTGGCGTTATCTCGAGTTAAGTCGGAAAGGGCCGTAAGGCAAGTTGGTTAAATCTGGTTGATCCCTGGGAGGCACGGCCTCGATCTTAAGGCACGATCAAGTCTAGTGACACGACCAGCACGAGTCGTCCCCTTGACGTCGTTGGCACGAGAATGGTCTTGAGGCACATGAAAGAAGTGAAAGTCTTGGCACGACCGAGTTGCGTAAGTTTCTACTCGGCGAGACATTGCCTCGAATATGTATTGAAGTCACGAATAGAGTATGACACGACCCTGTCGTTGCGTTGCTAAAGTATAGGCCAAGACGTCTTTGTCCTAAAATTGATCCTAAGGCAAGACTAAAAAGACAATCAAAAAAGGGATTTAGCTGCACAAAGTAAATGAACGTGTCGGTTTTGTATGGGTGGGCGAGGAGCTTACTCCACCAGTACAGTTGAGTACTGACACCCACACAGTTTTCATGTGCAGACACAGGTAGAAGCTCGTGGCGCGGAGCTCGCTTGGATGCGTCGAGGCACAGAGTTCCTTGGCGATTCGAAGCGTGCGGCCGCGTGGAGTCAAGACTTATACGGGACATAATGTATAGACATTGCCTTCTGAAGCATTCGCTGGCTCAAGCATTGTATCGAGAGATGAGAGAGAGCACGGTGACTTGTAAAATAAGAGAAAAGTGAGCTTGGGAGACTTGTAATCATGGCCTTGCGCCCCATTGTAATCTTAATATTCAATATCAATAAAGAGCACTTTTAAATGGCTTGTGTTTTGCTTCTAAATTTCCGCTGCATGTTCAATGTTTCTGCTTGGGACTTCTGTGCAACGACCCCGTCGCAGCCGCTGTAATCGGCCGTTATGAAGCTGCCTTGCACGAGCGCAATCTAGGCTCGTGCGGCATCACGCCTTAGCGAGGATGATCGCTCCTACGGAAACGGAACGTGACATTTCCTGACAAGAGGAAAAATGGGAGGGAATATGGTTCCACTCATAACCCATGGGATTGATTTTTTCTCCTTTCCCAACATTTATTACAAAAAATTATGACAAAATTAACCATGTGTTATTGCTTATTTTACTATTAACTCCTCGTATGTTGGGTCCCTTTGGATTTTCATAATGTCATTTTTATTTTAAAAGGTAAGGATATTATTGGAACATCGATGTATTTTTGCTTTCCTTTCCTGCACCAACCAAACACTGGAAAGGAAATCAAATGGTCTTTCCTAGGTGGTTTCCTTGTTTTACCAAACAACGGAAAGGAAATGTGACAGGAATTTTAGTTTTCCATTCCCATGGAAAGTACAAGGGAATCAATTTCCCTTCCGTGAACCAAACGAGGCCCTAAAGACGAACAAGAAAAAAGTATATGTGAAATCACTGGTGATACCACTAGAACTATCTAGGAAAGGGAAAAAATACACATTTTCTACAATTGATCATAGTGCAAGTGACTATGCACTAGGTAAAAGATTGTAAGTGCCTAATATTTGTCCTTTGACCTCTCAAAAGGGTTACATCAGGAAACTGTCTAGATAAGAACAATCAATCGTCTCCAAAGCGACCAGAATCTCCAAAGCAACCAAAAGAGTATAGCAATGTATTGTCAACATGATTCTCATATTGCATTTGTCACGTCCCGCTCCCAGAATACGACGAGCCGAGTATGTAACAACATCCCAAACTACGCGACCTACAAATACAAGAGTATCCGTATCTGCAATAATCACTTATAAAGTTCTAGGATAGAGATAAGAATAAGTCAAATAACAGCATGTACAAAATACATCTCATCCATAACTATATTTCTAAACATAAGTGAAGGGATTACACAAGTCTTCTAATAATTACCCTTCCATACATGATATTATGTATCCTATGTGAAGTTAAAAAAGAAATTTAGCCTAAGACATTATGCATCTAGATTCTACAAAAGTAGTAGATTCAAAAGATATAACAGAGATAAGTATTCTCCTCCTAGTCTTCAGTCTCGTCTTCTTCATATAGTAGTCAAGTCCAATATTAGCATCAATACATGGGAGGAAAGAACTCATGTATCTCAGGACAGACCAAGAAGTGTTCAAAGCAAATGTGGAGGGGTCAAAAGAAAATCGAACATTTACAATATGAGTGTGTATAAATGTCTACTACTTTTGTATATACATAAATTTAAACCTATATGAATACAATTTTTGGAAAGCAACTTTCGGTTGCAAGCTCTAATCCTTGACAACCATTTTGTATGTTGGTGGTCGGGAATCATGAAATTCGAAAATCTTATTCTAGTCCGACACATGAATTCCAATCATAGGTTGTATCTTAAGTCATCTAGAAAACATGATTATTCAGCTAAAGTCTCTGGACATGATAATTATTCAGGTAAAAGTTTTTGATAGATTAATTATTCATGTAAAGTATCTTTGACAGCATAATAGCTCGACATACCCCATATGGAGCCTCTAAGACGGCATGATAGCCCGGCGTACCTCCGAAGAGAGCCTCTATGTCATGACAGCATGATAGCATGGCATACCTCCAAGGAGAGCCTCTATGACGTCACGATAGCCCGAGTACCTCCGAAGAGAGCCTTTATGTAATCAATATAAACTTGTTGATATTCTTGTACTGATCAAGTAAATTTTTAGGATGTGAATTCGAACAAGATAGTAGGTCAGGTTAACAAGAGTTTCTAGCAAGTCTAGTACACTTTAGATTGTAAGTTTGGACTGCACAAAAATAACATTCACGTCTTAACTTTGGAGGTGAATAACTCCATTTCTAAACAATATTTTGGAATTCTATTAATTGGACATCATTCGTATATGAGTTGGGAGTAGCACGCAAAATTTCAAGTTAATCTGGATTAGGGTTTGGTCTACACAACTACTCTACCAAATTGTAACTCCGGAACAAAACTAAATTCAGTATAGGACGTCTATGTTCAACTGAGCATATTGCATAGCTCCGAAATGAGAATTCAGTGATATTATATAGTTTCGGATATGCCTTCAAATGTTTTAAATGAATATAAACCCATATTAGGTAAACTATATTGTTAACCACACAGAAAACAACTCCGAACAGAACTCTGCACTGACAACATGTTCAGAAAAACTAATCACAATTTCAGCAGGATGTATATGTTTAACGGGGTGTAACTCGGACTCCTAGCTCCGAGATGCAAATACCATAATATCATATGTTTACGAACTTCATCGAATGCTCTATATGAATATTGTGTCCGATTAGTAAATTATATTATTTACTACCTAAAAATTGGTTCGGAATAAAACTGTACAATATGAACATATCAGAGAACTGCTCACTTATATGATTTTAAACTCAGTAATTCAGGTACTTCCAATTATCGAAATTGGAAATATCATATCACCCGAAAGGCCTTGAAGTCTAGTTTCTGATATGAAATTAGTTTTATAATTTAACATAATCAAAATTATGAAAGTCAGAGTAGAACAGAATATCATATACATAAATAAAATGATAAAAGGACATATTGGAAGTGGCAAGTAGCACTTGCCTAGAATGGTAAAGATGAGATCTTCTATTCTTCTCCTCCTCCTCTAACTCTTCTCTTCTAGCTCTTAGTCGGTTAAGGAATAGGGAACGAACGCAAGGAAGAATAAGAAAAGGAAAGAACATGGAAAGAGAGGAGAGAGAATATATAGGTGGTCTAATGCATGAAGGAGTTGATGTCATTGTGCCATCTTTAGAGGCATAGGTGTCATGAGGTTAAGGGGAGAATTTTGTACGGTGTTGGAGGAGACAACTCACTAGGTGAGGTGTCATATTAGGTGGAGTAGGTGAGGGAGGGCCAAGGGTAATTGACTAGGATTAGTTAATATTAAAATAAGAATTATATTAAATTATCCCTAATGATTAAAAAAATCACAAACATTAATAATAATGATAATAAAAATAATACTAATAACTAGAATGTGTTACATTAGTTCAGGTCGGAAAGAAACACAAAAAAGTTGTAACATGTACGACTCACAAAAATAGGGAAATACATATTTAGAATCGCAACCATTATAGTCTATATATATATATATATATAGTATCAATTCGCCATATCTTTATCAATCATGTTTATCTATATAAGGAAAGATACAAAACAATAGCATTGAATGCCTAAACCCAAAAGATTTGAGATATTTTTAAATATAATGAATTAACTGGATGTTACAATTTCACGCATTGTACTTTTTTCTTGCAAAATAATATAGGGATGTAGTTTCTACCCACTCAAACTACTTGGTGAGATGTCACAACGGCTTGCAAAGGGAGATCTATTCATCTCCAAGACATGGCCGAAAGATCACTTTCTTGACAGAGTGAGCCAACAAATCTGCCGAGGGGAACCCACAGGTATGCCAAAAGAAAAGGAAGCCTCCATCCACCCAGGGCTTGGACCACTGGGCCCCTCTCAGCTAGTCAGAGTTGACCAATGTGCCATGGAAATAGGCAGTAGCTCACGTCCTGGGAGAGCGATAGGTCACCCTAAACAAGCCTGTCAGTCCTGCCAGCAAGGAAACCCAACGGCTTCACAGATCTTGGTAATCGGCGAGTGCCGCTTAGCAGCCAGAAACCAAATGGCCTATTTGATAAAAAACAATGATGACAATCCATATGTTGTGGGGGACAGACTCTTGGCAGGCTGAGTGTATGGCTAACCAGGTATACTGAAGGGAAGTTAGGTATGTTTCACTAGGCGAATTCGGTGCCGCGGAGGGCCGCCTAGTGCCTAGGCCGCATAGGCGGCGAACATTTTTTTTTTATTTGAAATTTGGAATCCAAACATGTTCTAACTTCTAAATCCATAATACAATTCATAAATGTTTTTGAACTTTTGAAATATGAATTTTTTGAAAATTTGAAATTTCAATGTTCTAAAATCAAAGATTCCAATTTTAAAACCCAAACAACATATCCACAATACAACTAAGCATAAAAAAAATTAAAATCAAAAAATTCAAAAACCGAATAGTCGCACAGGGCCGAACATGTCCACCTAGACGCCGAATAGGTCCGAACAGGGCCGAATAGGTCCGAATAGGGCCGAACAGGCGTCTAGGACAGCCGAACAGGGGATTTCGATGCGACGGACAACTGTCTAGGCCGATTTTTAGAACATTGTACACCTTTATACACTTGTAGAAAATAAAAAATGAGTATAATCACGACAACTTAAAATAAACAATTCAATACATCGCTTGTTTTGCAAATTTCTAAAAAAAAAATACTTTTAACTCTCATCAATGAGAAATGAACATAACATGTGCATTCAACTTAAAGTAAGGTCAAGGCATAGTCAAGGGCATGTGATGAGAAGGGACCCTGACAGTACACTAACCATCTTCAGATTTGAAGTGACCGAATAATTGTTCCAGAAGTTATCAAGCACTCTTATCAAGATAGTGACACAAACAACAATATTCAACTAAGGGAATGTAAGCCCAATAAATATAACATGTACATGTATTTTAAACATAACATACAAAGATAATCGAAAAGTTAACAAAATATTGGAGAATAAACAATCACAAGTTATTAGGTTTTTCATAAACAGAACATAAGAGCAATACAGAGGATTTCAGGAAACAGTACATAAAAGGGTGGCTCACCTAGAGTAACCTTCCCAAGTTGTCCACAAATAAGCTCACTGTTCCGAAAATAGACGCAACCATCCTTGGGACACATGGTTTCAGAATGTTCGTAGATCCTCTCGTGGACAGTAAGAGTTAGAAACACTCTTGTGCGTGCATTAGGACGCAGAAGTACACTGAATAGTTGTTTCCCAGTCCAAAGTTCAATTGGCTACACATAAAAAATAAATGAGTAAATATTGTGTTAAGTGATACATACGCAATCATACTTATAAATAAAAAAATCCATACAATACGAAAAGATAAATATAAGATTATATTAGGTGACTGGTAATCCTATCACTCTTAACAATCAATGCAGAGAAAGATCCCAGAGTTCTCAATCATGATGTCCAGTTTATGCTGCCAAAGGGGGGACATGGTGCAACAACAACAAAAAAAGCCTTTATCCCAAATTTTTGGGGTCGGCTTTTTGAATCCTCGTCTTCCATTCGGCTCTGTTAAGGGTCATGTCCTCTTTAATGCAAATAAAAGTTATTTCCTTCTTTAACACTTCAAACAATGAAACCCGTGCCTTGTGCGGCTGTCAAATCACAAATGTACTTTTGCTATCGTTTGCATCTTGGATCAATTTAAATTTATCCAGTCAATCTAGAGATTAGACTACAATTCAAAAAAAGATCAGTCTGAGTTTACATAAATTATAAACATCTCGATCTTTGCATCATCCAAAGTTAAATTTGGATGAACTTTGAATCATGCAACTATATCTAATTATGATATAGATTAAGCTCGACAATAGTAAGAAGAATATATTTCCAATTTCCAATTTGGATAAGTTTAGAGTTACGCATAAATATCTTATTAAATTATGCATTAAGTTTATAACTTGATGGCGTGACACAATGTGGTGCAAGCAACCCTTTCCAAAATTGATCTAAATCCACAGAAACCAAAAAGATTGTGGAGGTCCCATGACTAAAAACTGTTAGTAAATATGCTCTATAACTATGTAATACGGAGACTAATGAAAATCCTTGATTCACCAAAGTATACTTTATTTAGAGAATTAAGGGCTAATATCTGACTCACACCGTGAGTTTGACCTGGTCTCAAACCAGTTTGGTCGCTTAGCCTTTAGCATAAAAAAATTATACTACACAGAAGTGAAACATAAAAACGAAAATCGTGTTAAAGGCATTGGAGTATGCATGTTAGGTTAGGTGTAGCTTATCTTGTTTGCTTCTAATTTTGAAAAGCAACAACAAAAGTTGTTTGGTAAGAACTACTTATGATTATTATTTTGATAAACTACTTCATTTTTGGGCCAGATTTTGGAAGCAGGGGGAGGCTGCTTTCGAAACCTGCTTCTACTTATGAGAAGCAGCAGAAAAACCAAAACAGGCTACAATGAAGTAAAAGAAAGAAAATTACGAAGAAAGATGTAATTTAGGCTACCTATTTGTTAGGTAATCTTATTGAGTTTATTGAATATTTTACTCTTAAAATAAATGGCCATCAAATTGTTGAATATGTATTGGGTTAATGGGAACAAACCATATCTAAATAAAACTAAAATAATGTGCATCATTCTGAAATGATTCATTTTGGCCAATACGTACCCGACATTTCAGGCCGAACCCGATGGCCAGCATTTACACAAATGCCATTCAAGCAACATTTTAATACATTGTGGAACCGCCTTAGTGGCTGCAACATCCTAGATGACATGAAAGATGCTAATCACATGACCAATTAAGTTAATACTATGAAGTAATTTTTCTAGGAGGTAACTCTTGTGTATCTATCTTCACTTGGCAACTATCATATGTATTCAAATATTCATATGATTAAGGGTCCAAGTTGGCATTCAACAAATACCTTTGTCGTCACAAAAGTGTAGAAAAATGAGTAATACCACAGTTTAGAGCCAACCCATCCAAACCAAACCATTCCATGGTACAATATCCTTTCCAAAAAAATTTTTACATCTACCTTCGACCCAAGCATTTGATAACAAGCTAGTAAGCATAGATTGTCCAAAATCGTTCAGTACAGACTGTAGAGTCGGCAAATAGTCGTCCGGCATTGTAGCACCGTCCGACTTTTCACAGAAATGGAGTAAGAAAATCGGCCCTTAAAAGTGTTGACTAGTCACCGATTTTGTCGCTTTTAACCGCTTTTTACCGGTTTTGGATATTATTATGTAGAATTAGTACAAGATTTTAGGTATAATTGGAAATTGTCAGATCAATACTAATGAAAATATTCTCAAATCAATGTCAGAAATTAGAGACGCCAGAACTTTATGATGTATGTGGTAATGATAATATAATATTAGGTTAATTGCATCCATCCCATACTTTAAAATAGGGAAGTGCCCCTTGACAACTGAGAATTCTTTTTGCAAGTACCTTTTTGTATTGAAACGTGTTGTTCTGGTGAAAATGAAATGAAACAATGTACAAAGTTTTTCACTACTTTGTTGGAAATATAATCCAAATCCTACTTAATTTATGAAAAAATTTGAGATTTATTAAGAGTCGTATTTGGTAGGTCCTAGTCTTAGTAAAGTAGGAGTCTTATTTTAATCCAAGTAGATAGGTTTCATATATGGATGGGTGTTAGTCGGCTTTCAGCAAAATATAGAAATTGTAACAAAGTCGGTGCTACATACTTGGACAAGGTCGGTTGTGCTCTCTATAAAAAAAAGTTGTTGGGATGTACACATATGAGCATGAAGAGAATAAATTATAGAGAGAGTAAAGTTGCGGAGGAAGAGAATAAATTATAGGGGGTGAGAGAGAGAGTCCATTAGATATTATTATGTAGAATTAGTACTAATATTAAAAATAGATCCGCTTTTTGACGACTAGTTCCGACTAGTCAAAAAGCGGTATCGGACCTACCGCTTTAACTGCTTAGTACTGTAATGTGGCGTATATTGGCGTATATTTACCAGACAGGACAATGACAAGCCAAGGCCAGCATTGTATCTATGTCGTAATGTACTATCATATTTGTATAAATAGAAAAAGTTTCGTTAGCAGAGAATTTTGAACTTCAGTAAAGAAATATTCAATATCGTCCAGTGCAACATTTTGGACCTATTCGGATTATTACATGGTGAGTGGCCATACAGCATAGGCAGATTAGTATGACACTAGAGAGCATGCACAAAATAAAATAAAATAAAATTGCATGAGCAACTGCTGTCAGCTTGCCTTCAGCTGCTCTTTAATTCTTAGGTGGATAGCTCACTTGTGTCAACCAACTAATTCTGATAGTTATCTATATATAAAATATAGTCCTAAAGATGAATTCATAAAGACATTTATGCATAAAACAAGTTGTATTAAGATGATAATCATAGCAAATGCAGTAATAACTAAACTTCTAACCCCAAAATATATCTTGTAAAAACAAAACAAAAAAGGATGATAGAAAATAACTAAAAACATACGTAATGATAGAATAAGAATGATGTGCAGCAAACTGATCCAGATCCTATAAATTATCAAATCTCTCAAAACTGTGTTGCATGCACAAAATAATAGACAAGACAACATAGACGCACCAATTTGGCATATCCTAGTGTATGTTGGGGGTGGCCTGACATGTCCAGTATGTCCAGCACGGACACAACATGGTCAGGCCTCGACTTTGGAGTGTTTGTATTTCCTAGTTTCAAAACATTTAATGACAATAACATCCTCCATGAAGATAATAAGATTTTCTAGGAAAGCATTCGGAAGTTTTCTTGCAGATTGGGACCACTACATGTAGCTGTATCCATTTCTGTAAAGTCATTTGTGTATTTTCTCAGTATCCTCTTTGATTCTTAATGTACAGCTACATTCAACAACTTTTCACCACCTATTCCTCTCAGATTGATTTGCCTGGATATAGATTATAGTTGTAAAGTACAATTTACAGAGACACCTATGCATAGCTTAGATGGCAATCAGCGCATATGCAGTGAGAAGTGAGAACCACAACCCCAAGATATATCCTGTAGAAACAAAGCAAATTATGACAAAAAGAAGTGATAGTAAATTAACTTAGAATAAACCCAAATTTAACCACAGACCATAAGCTAACACTAATAGATGCAATAATATGACTATATTGTAAACTAAAAAACAAATAGAAATGCAGTAACCAAAGATACTAATTTTTCCTCACTTGTAAGTAACGTAAAGTTGTAAATTGTCCAAGAAGACTTCTTCGTAAACTAGCCAAAGCCAAATGGAAGAAGATAGCATCTTCCTAGAGCTTAAGTGACAAAGCATAAAATCAATTGACAACTCTAACGCAATTAAGCAAGAGTGGAAATAGATAATTTACTTTTAACAAGGCTGGTGTTGGCAAATCGATAGAATCCATCCCATCAACAATATATGAGCACATAAGTGAGAAGGCAGCTCGGTCGTAGAATGTGTCCTTTCTTGTAATGAGAAATGATGACGTCAAAAAGTCTTGCGTCGAAGCAACTAATATTTCCCCATTTTTTGGAGTACACAAATTATTTTGAACCTGAGAGAACAAAAGAAGAGAGAATAAAGAAAGTTGCATTTTATAAACAACCAGTATAACTAATATACTTGAAACATTTGAGCTCAACTTTAGTCCAACCAATAGTGGATGGGAAAAACATATATAAGTCAATATGCCATACAGGTTTGAGAAGGAAGCATACCAATGCAAAATTTATTATTTCCTCCTTCACCAGCATTTCTGATTTTCCTGAACACTTTATTGCATTTGAAAGTTAATGGTAGAGGACAGTTCAGACGCATTGGGTCTATATTCCAGTTGGATCAGTTTTAGACATTGTGTTTACTTATTTCCATGGGTTGGTTTATGTTGGATGTATTTCTAGGTTTAAATTTTGGGTCATGTTTAGTTAATATTCCTTTTATCCAGGGCTTGCTTGTTGTCCAAATCTAGTTTTTATATAAACATGTAATCAGGACCTTCTCATTAGTGAAGATTGAAATAGCAGGCTGTCTTAGCCCTTGCTGCCAACCAAAGAGCCATCAGAACAGCAGATTGCTGCCAGGCCATGAGGCTTACCTTCCCCTCATGCTTCAATAGCAAACCCACTGGATCCCCCACCCCCCACCCCCCCCCCCCCCCCCCCCCAATTCCCCCATGCTACTACTTGACAGCAAACCTGTTTTTCCTTATAAAGTACAAACCCAACAGCCAAGCAGTCACCCTTTTTCACATCTATTACATCATCAAATCAAAACCCTTCCACCATCTACATTAAATTCAAGTAGTTGAAACGCAAAAACCGGCATTTTCTTGAGGCGGATCGCTCCTTATCCAGATGAATGTTCCTCGCAATTACTGAATCCCGCTCTACTTACGACTTGTCACCTTATCAAGCGCCTGTCCTTTACCCAAACTTAACTTGAAGCGTTGTTGAATCCTCTCTTTTCATTCACTAGGAGAGCTAAAGGTGGTGGTTCTTCTCTCTATGTTAATGATATTATCATCCTCGGAGATGACTCTACCGGAATAAACAAAATTGAAAAGCATATATACCTTATAACTTCCATACCAAAGGCCCTAGCCACTTCCGCTATTTCTTGGGCATTTTCTTGGGCATTAAGTTGCACACAAGGGTGATTCTCTTCTTATGACTTGGCATAAATATTCTTTGGATCTCTTAAAGAATTATGGGTTCTAGGGGGTAAACTTGTACACAAAGCTCTTCAGTCTTGGCTCCTCCGTTGATTGTCTTCCCTCCAACCAGATATGTACCACTAACTTGTAGGAAAGACCATCTACTTGATGGCAATGTTTTAAAAACCTATTCAACCATTAGACCGGTGAACTCAAACTTCACCGATTGGACCGGTCTACCCAATTAAACTGTTCAGTTTAAAGACGCAAGCATAATAACTATTCTTAAAATTATATTAACTATATTTCATATTTAATGTTATACTTAAAACTAATATAATACTTAAACTTGTAACACAGAAGTTTTGTACCATATATGCATGATCAGAACCATGTAACTTTAAGGATTATAGTTAAACTGATATTTGTATGACCTATTAATGAAAAATATATATGTTGGATTATACAAGGACTACTTACCAACTGTACATACAAACTTACTACATCATGCATGTAAAATCAACCTTCCGAATCAGATAATATACTAACATTACCTAAACTTGATGTGGTTCCGGTAAATTATTTTGTAGAATAAATAACTGTTTCAAAAATCAAACCTCGATAATATCCTCCATGACAAAGTTTGTCATGCCTTTATAATAAAGTTTATCTTGCTTTCAGGCTTAACCCTTAAAAATGTTAGGAGTATATAACGGTTAAAATTTCTTAAAAAAAAGTATATAATGGTTAACGAGAAGATAGTTATTGGAGATAGATGTTAATATACCAGTACAAACACACACAAAAATATCGATCTAACAATAGAAAGCATGTAGAATGTTGGTTGAGACATTGGGATATTTGTAGTGGAGATCATGTGTCCAAGTCCGTATGGACACAAATCTTTTGAACAAATGAAGTTTATTAAAAGGTTCGCACTATCACTATCGATATCGGATAAGAACATTCCTATGAGTATCGGTAACAGCAGTATCGACAGTTTCGGATTGAAGTATTAAATTTTTTGGTATGGAAAAACAAATTATTGAACATTTTAGAAAGTATATTTTATACATATAGGCATAATTTTAAGTATTTTCAGTATTGTTTCTTAGCAGTTTTGAAATTGAATGAAATAGTAGTCACCATTGTCAATTAGTTTACATGTGATAAATAAGTTTCTTCTTTTACATACTTTTACAAGCTTACTATACTTCTACACCTTAGTTGATTGGTCTTTTTCGTTCAATTTTCTTTGTCGAATTGACTGAAAAAGAGACCCCCAATGTCGGTATTGGTCAGTATCAGGTATCGGCCGGTATCGGATCGGAACATGCCAAACCATATTGGTATCGGCCGTATCGAATCGATATCGGCCGATACTGCAAACTATTTATTTGTTCTTTTAGTGAACCGTCCGAGTCATTCGGTTCGAATGGTCCATACGATTTGATCCAGTTTAGCCTTGTTCAACCGTTTAAATAGATACCAACTCGGTTGGCTCACAGGTTCATGGATTACGGACTGGCCGGAAGCCGGGTTGAACCAATTTTTAAAACACTATTCCCTGTTATCTCCTTTGTTACTAGCATCATTAGTCAATATTTAGTCACCATGGATCTTAATCTTATTGTCAATAGAATTCTCGAGTATCTAAAGGAAGTCTCATAGCCAATGACTCTCTCCAAATGTTGATGTTGACTATGCTCAGTCCATAGATCAGATTTTGCACCTTCTTTGGTGATAACCTAGTCACCTAGAGTAGCAAGTAGATGGTAATGGTCCATTTTTTTGGTCGAGGTCAAGTTTCTCTTGCTGGCCCATGTACTTTCTGAGATTATATGGCTGAAAAGCCTTCTCTCCAATCTATATATTTCGCTTACTTCCCTTGCTTCTCTATATTGTGATAACAAGGTTGTGATTCATAATGTTAAGAATCATGTCTTCTATGAGCACACGAACCATATTTAGGTGGATTGTCCATTTTATTGGGAAAAAAAGTCAAGCTCCGCGAGGTCCATCTTCACGGATGTTCAAGCTTGTTCTCAATTGGCATAAATCCTTACTTAAAAGGGTTTGCCTTGACCACTCTATCTTCACTTTTCTCAAAGTTGGTCATGTTTGGCATCTATACTCCAGTATACGGAGAATGTAAGAGAATGCACTCTTTTGCATATATTTTGTAACTTCTAGCAAGAGAGGCATACTCCCTCCCATATTGTACTCTTTCCGGAAATAAAGCCCATTATATTGAGACAACTTCTCAACAAGATTAAAAGGTTTACAATGTGAAGTATTCGAGAAAACCTACATGTTTATCCATAATTTTTTCATAAAAATACACTTTCACTATAAATTTATAACGAAATACATAGGGGATTCTGTAGGCTGTTATAAACATTTCATGCATATAAGGGTGACTTCTTTTTACCAAGATATGTATCTAATGATTGCATTAGATTATTATCCATAAACCACGGCAAAATGTCTGGCATTTTATCCATGAAAACAAACAATTTTGAATAGAAGTTTAATTCATAAGCTCATTATTCTTAAATAAGTGTGAAAACGATACATCTACGCATATTGTTTTCAAAAAGAGAATCCAAAATACCCCCATAAGCATAAAGGCCTCTGTACGAGCTTCTTCTGTCTGCGGAACATGCATGTTCATCTCATCACCATCAAAATCAGCATTATATGGGTTGCACACAGATTCATTGAATCTCAGTGTTCTCCAAGGCATTATCCTTGCCTAGTTACATGAAGAGGAAGCAGATCAATATAACATAAAGCAATATAAGTGAGAAAGTAAAGATGACAGTATGTAGAGGTACCCTATGAGACATGATGGACATCCGATGCAAGCTCGGTTGTCTGTTGAAAAGAACAATGTCTCCATCTTCTAAATGTCTTTCAACTACTTCACCATATTTCAGTTCATTAGCAGCACTCTTCTTCTCCACATATTTCAAATGCCTGTGAGACAACTTCAATAGTCATTTTATGTGCAGAGGCTGACTTAGTAGAGTTGACTTATACTAGCACTTACAGCCGAGCACCATCAGCTTTAACAACAAAATTTGCCCCTGGATACTTCGAAGGACCATTGCGAACACATTGTCGCAGCTTCTCTATGTTATGACTTGAAACTCTTTCAGGGTATACTAACACCCGGGCCATTAATACGGGAATGCCTACCTAGAAACACCAAAAGTTCAATTGAAGAGAAAAATTGGTACACGCAGAACAATTAATCAAATATATAAATTTCAGGTAAGCTAGTGTAGATTCACAAAATTTAAACAGGTAGACCTCTGAAATTTTCAGATTTGGATCAGGAGAAATAACAGTTCTTCCAGTAAATTCAACACGCTTCCCTGATAAGTTTCCACGAAAACGACCTGTCTTCCCTTTAAGCCGTTGAATGAGCCCACGATGCTTAGCGTCAACAACAGAAGGAGATTCGCTGTTTATATACTCAATAACTTGCATTTGAAGGACAGCCCAGCTATTATCCTGAAAGAAATCAAAAGTAAGCACTCCGAGGTATAAGTCCCAATAGTAACTAGCACAAATTTTATATCAGAGAGTAAATAATCTGAGTCACAGACCCCCCAAAGAAACCGTATAATTATATAGGTTAGTTCTATATTTACTTCTGTAAATAACTGCAGGATCTCTATAAAACTATAACATAATAATTGCATATTTAAATAATATTTAAATAGATAATTACCATATATAGGATTAACAAAAAAATTTTACAAAAGCATAAAAATTCAAGTAAAACCAAATCGAGTTGAAGTTTCTAGCCAATTCCAAAATATTGAGAAAGTTTCGGTAAATTTTTTATCAATTTTATAAAATTCAAAAAAAACTGACAATTTCGTAAGCTGTAACAATTTAGGCTGATTTTGGGCCATAACAAAAACTGGAATTAACAAAATCATATAGCATTAGCCCAATAATGGAGGTACAGGGATCCATGGGATCCATTAAAATAAAAAGGCTTTGAAGATAAAAAGGCTTTGACCTTACCAAAAGATAGGGAGAACCACCTTGAAGCTGCGATCGAAGATTAGTGTTGCTGTTTATTATGCCCCTTAGCATGCTAGTAAGATCATTTTCGTTGCTGCAAAGAAAACCAAATTAGAAAACCAAATTATTCTGATGTCTGTTACAATTGAATTGTTATAATTAAATAAGCAACAATTACGTTTGACTGCCACTGCCCACAAAAGCAGATGGTCGCACTGGTATAGGTGGTACTGCGATGTCTGTCACAAGAAATCTCTCGGGCCTACCATAAAGATTGAGCAGCTCGCAATCCTGAAACACAAAAAGAGTGATCAAACCATATATATATATATATATATATATATATATATATAAGTGTACACTTCAGATATAAGTTTATATAAGTTTCCCTGCAGTAACCAAAAGATACTGTACCTCATCGGGCATTCTTTTAAAAAGTGAAAGAACTGTAAGAGGACTAATAACAGTATGAACATGTATAGCCTTCCCCTTCGTATCAGGCAGTGCAGAGCGGCATTCTTCTATACTCTTGTCGCCGGTTCTGTTAAATTCGTGAGAAATACCTAGCGCACAAAGTGGACCCTTCGGCGCCTTCTTCACAGTACCTGCATGGGAAAACAAGACATTAATCATGGAGAAAAACAAGACATTACTCTCATATGCTATGCGGAAATAAACAACAACACTAAACCGACCATTTTCAAAACCGCAGCGGAGGCACCGGGACGGCTTGCACCTATCCCTGACCTTCTTCATCAGTGCATTCTTTCCCAACACGTCCATTCTAGGTTTCCTCATCTTCATCAAGAATTCTTTCCGCTCCGTTTCAGGAAGAAGTATTCTAGCGCAGGACTAGAATACAAAGTTTAGTATAAACTACTAACTACTAAGAAACACAGGCACTCCAAAATTCATGCCATGGTCATGCCGTGTCCGTTCCATGTCGTGTCGGACACAGGTTCGGACATACCACACCACTCCGAAATACAATAGAACACACCAAACTAGATTTCGAATCCGTGCCGCCGTGTCTGAAACATGTTGTGCTGCTGAATCCGTGTACTTGCAACATAGACTAAATTATAGAACCAAACAACACTTAACAAAGAAAAGAAAAGAAAAATAAATGAAGAAGCGCCACCTTGCAAATGCATTTTAGGACATTGAGAACGTTATTGAAGTATCCTATGTTGTACACGGGAAGGGCAAGAGGCAGCCATCCGAAATGGCCGGGGCAGTCGGTGAAGTTTGCGTAGCATGTCCGGCATTCCCCTTTCTTGTTGGCAGGACCCTGAATTGTTGAAACATTTGCATAAACGTCAAATGCGGATTACAATGGAATGGAGTAAGTAAATAACTTGTAGGTACCATTCGGGGATCGAGGAGGCCATTCTGGTGCGGCTCCTGCTTGTCGTTGTACGTGTAGGGCTTGTAGACCTGGACTTCCGACAGCCTCCGCACTTCGTCGCCGGAGAAAGAGTCGAACTTTATACTTTTTCTGCAACAGGAAAGAAGAAAATTGAATTCCGAATGCCAAGAATTTGATAGCCTGGTCGGCCTAACTCCATAGCGATGATTACGGAGAAGCATGTGCCCATCACTCCAGCAATGGAGTTCATGGCATTCCCCTAAATACCTACCAAAGGTCTTGAGAAACAATACATAGAGAAGGAATTACTTACATTCGTCGGGGACCGACGTCTTCGATGTAGAGCTTTTTGGTACATCTGAGCTCTTTCCCCATCGCCATTAGAGAGGTGAATCGAATGATTTGAGATTCCCGAGAATTTTAGGGTTCTGATTATTAGGATTTTGTTAGGATTCTGGGAGTGGGAGGAGGAAGAAGAAGGGAAAGAAGAATTTGGAGGAGTAGGGAGAAGACACGGTTGGGTTATTTAGGGGTTAGGTTTTTACAGGTTTGTATACGGTGGAGATACCAAATATATCAAGGTCCGGGATGCTATTTACGGGAAATTACGGGATTGTCTCTTTATATATCAAAGATGGTAACAAAACATTAAAAAAAAAGGGAACATCAGAATGCTAATCAAAGTTCAATTCCAACATGTTTACTGCTTAGCTACTTCTGGTAGGTCACCGTGTCTAATATTTTATATCACTCAATTAATTTTTAAAAAAAAATTATATCCTCAGTGAATATACAAATATTTTCAAAAAAAAAATTAAAAAATAAAAAAAATTATGAGGAAAAAACCAAAAAAAAAAAAAAAACAACAGCATAATCTTGAAAAATAAAAAAAACTTTAAAAAAAGTTAAAAAAATTAAAATTTTTAAAAGAAATTAAAAGCAGACACAAAACAAACAAAAAGAAAAAAGAATAAAAAATGAAAAAAGGCAAAAAAAAAAAAAGCTCATTCAAAAAAAATTACCCAACTAATTGTAAGGGATAGCATTCCCTTATTTACGGGTAAATATTTACCCGGGGCGTAATTCTCAAAAATATTTTTTTATAACCTAAACAAATATGGAAATAG
>JANAVB010043667.1:95000-241643 GCA_029216955.1 Iris pallida
ATGATGAAAGTGAAACACACGTAACATGAAGTACCCGATGCTCCCGAGGGGGATAACATCTCATGTAAAGATCCATATAGTACCAATCCGTGTTACCAACGTGACAGCATCAAGTAAAGTAATCTAGAGCGAGAAGTAAAGCCTGAACAAGTATGAAACGGTCAGAGAATGTACTCGCCTGCTGTATGAATGTCTGTAGAGAATATGCTGTCTGAGGAGAGGTGTTTGGCTCCTGATCAGAGCAACACAAGTCACAATGTGTTCTAAATAGTAAAAATGAAGTCTACTATGCATACTACATGATTCTAGGTCCATCTGGTCAAAAGTCAACTCTAAAGTCAAACTAGTCAAAGTTAGGTCAACACTAGTCAAACTAGTTAGGGTTTTAGTCAAACTAGTTAAACTAGTTGTTTTAGGTCATTCCTAGTCAATTCTAGGTTAACAAGGTCAAATTTGACCTAAGGTTGACTTTGGTCAACCCTTAGTCAACAAGGGTCAACTAGTAGTGTTTAGGTCCATTAGGTTAATTGGGTTAGCCCCAAAGCCATAGGCTAGTATCTTGGTCATAGGCTATTGTCATAGGTTTCTATATAAACCTATACCTAGTAAGTTATCTATATATACATGTCTATATATATATATATATATATATATATATATATATATATATATATATATATATATATATATATATATATATATATATATATATTTTTTTTTTTATATATATATATATATATATATATATATATATATATATATATATATATATATATACAAGTCTATCTACTACCCATATCTATATCAATATAGGAATACTATATATAATACCATCACCCACATATATATATATATATATATATATATATATATATATATATATATATATATATATATATATATATATATATATATATATATACAAGTCTATCTACTATATATATATATATATATATATATATATATATATATATATATATATATATATATATATATATATATATATATAGTAGATAGACTTGTATATATATATATATATATATATATATATATATATATATATATATATATATATATATATATATATATATATATATATAACTTATATATATTACATATATATAGAGAGGGAAGAAAGAGGGAGAATTAGAGTGAGAGAGAGAGTGAAAGAGAGAGAGACTGAACAGTGGACAGGAAAGGAGAGGGGGGTGGTTCCTGATTTCCTGGAACAGGAAAAACTCCCCCCCCCCCCCCCCCCCCCCACACACACAGTGACATATATACATATATATGTATACACATACACAACTACCTATACACACAACCAAATATCCTCAAAACTCACCCACACTCACACATACATATATACTACGTATATACATACAAAAAACACACTAAAACATGCATTAATCACAATCAAAATCAATTTGAAATTCACTTTTGCAAAACTGGAAAAATCCCAAAATCTGGAAATAATGGGCTGTGAACTCGAAACTAGGATAACCCGATTTCACACACCAACACGAGCTAAAACTCGAAACTATTGGTTGGTAACTGATGCCCCACACATATCCTAGTGTCCTAGGTACCTGACACGACACCACGACACGAATTCATGTGTCAAAACACACAAAATCCCCACTCGGGTAAATTCCTGATACGCAACGCGTGCACAGCGTCGTGCACGCGTTCCACACGCTCGTAGACACATCACGAGACACGACACGTCTCGTGGTCGTGCACACGTGTACGCCACGAATAGGGCTATACGCTCGTGTCATTACGAGATACTCAAGTGTCGTGTCCATACGATACGACACGCTCAAAGTTGCCCCCGCGCGCGTGTGCGCTGACAGCACGTGTCCAGTGCGAGTGAGATTTCTCACTCGACACGACACGACGCGACACGAGACTTTGGGGGCATGTTCGCAGACATTGCCCCCGTGTCTGTGTCAATTTGTACGTGTCCTAGTGGCCTGTGCAGTGCGCACGAAGGGTGGGGTAGCAGGGCATGCACGAGGGTCTCGTGCAGCGGGTTCGTGTCCAATTTGGACACGGACACAGCACGAAAACGTGCTCAGTCCAGTTGGTTCATGATCAGCAAGTCTAGGGCTAGATAAAAGTGTAATTTGTTTGGAAAAACATAAAAAACAATCCTTTGTGGCATTTCACCAAACAAGGGTTTCTAGCTTAGGATACGTGTCCGATACGGACACCTAACCGACTCTAATTTTCACCAAATTTGACCCACAGTTATGGTAGTCCTATATGAATGCATCTATGAAGAAAAAACAGGATCTTAACTAAGTTTGAGGGCATTTACCTATTTGTGCAAATCCAAGGAAAATCAATGAAAAGGGGGTGTGCTTCCTTCAACTTAGTGATGTCCAAAGCTCCCAAATTCTTGATTGCTAGCTTCCCTTAGCACCCTTGATGTTGTAGGGTCCCAATGCAAAAGACTAGAGTGAATTTGGATCAAGAATGATCAAGTTGTGGGTATTTGAAGAAAATGGGATTTTCTAGGATTTAAATTCATGTAAATTATTCATGAATGAATGGAATGGGATTAAATAGAAGTGTGGGCTGCTAGGGGGGTGCCCTTGGCCGGCCATGGCATGGGGGGGTGTCCTTGCCCTTCCTTCATGGCTAAGGCATGGACTTTGTGTAAAAGGGGTGAGATATTTGGAGTGATTTAAGGAAAATATCAATAAAGGTAAACTAGATATTTATACCACTTTAACCCTTAACCAAAAATCCATCCTAAAGCTTCTAGGTTAGTGGCTAACCTCTAGATTAGGGTAGGATAGGCTAGGGACTAATCATGGAACTTAACCATGATTAAAAATCACATAATCTCAAATAAAGTCTAGTAATTTACCAAAATATCCTTTTGGCCAAAAGTCACTAATTTGATGTTCTAAGCCTATGGCTAAGCTCACATGGTCATGGCAACTTCTAGGTTAAGGAAAACTAGGGTTTTCACTAAGTTATACTAACAATAATCACAAAGTCATAAGTCATGACTTAGCATGACTTAGAAGATGGTTCTAAGTACACTAAAATCACCATAAATTATATCATGCCCTAAACACCATTAATAATTAATAAAAAATAATAATTTTTCAAAAATCCCCAATTTCAGAAAATAAGGTATTACAAGTCTACCCTCCTAACAATAATTTTGTCCTCGAAATTTAAGACGAAACTGAAACTAAATGAGAAGGATAGAAATCATACCTCAAGGTACAAATAGATAAGGGTATCGCTCGCGCATCTCATCCTCTCGTTCCCAGGTGGACTCTCCTGGAGAATGATGCCTCCATGCGACACGAACCAAAGGTATCGTCTGGTTCCTCAATGCCTTCTCCCGTCGATCCAGAATCTTAACAGGCTGCTCTGGATAACGAAGAGTAGGACCCACCTCGATCTCGGAATGATCGAGTACATGGCTAGGATCTGTCACGTATCGTCTCAACTGCGACAAGTAAAATACGTTGTGGACTCCAACCAATGCTGGTGGTAAGTCTAGCCTGTAAGACACGTCACCGACTCTCCCGCTGATAATGAAAGGGCCGATGAAACGCGGGCTAAGCTTCCCACCTCTACCAAAACGTATCGTGCCACGTGTCGGAGATATCCTCAAGAATACCTGGTCTCCGACCTAATCACAAACAAGGTCTCAATTTAATTATGATAATCAAACATGGTTAATCAAAACACAAACAAGACAACCTAATTCTAATCCTATCTCTAAACTGTACCTCAAACTCCAAAGGTCTGCGGTGGCTATCGGCCCAGTGTCGATGTCTGTCCTGCGCCACGCAAAGCCGATCTCTGATAAGCTTTACCTTCTCTGCTGCATCTACAACCATCTCAGGCCCCAATAATACTCGCTCCCCAATATCATCCCAAGACAAGGGTGTACGACATCTACGCCCGTACAGTGCCTCAAAAGGGGACATCTCGATGCTGGCCTGAAAGCTGTTGTTATATGCAAACTCTACTAAGTGCAGGTGACTCTCCCAAGATCCTCCAAAGTCCAGGACACAAGTCCGCAACATGTCCTCCAGTGTCTGAATGGTCTACTCTGACTGTCCGTCTGTCTGCGGGTGGTATGCAGTACTAAACTTGAGCTGAGTGTCCAAGCTAATATGTAAGCTCCTCCAGAAATGTGAAGTGAAACAACTTTCTCGATCCGATACAATGCTCACTGGAATCCCATGAAGTCTGACTATCTGCCTCATATACATCTCTGATAGCTTCTCGGTAGACAAACCCACTTTGAATGGCAAAAAGTGGGCCGATTTGGTCAACCTGTCGACGATGACCCAAATCGCATCCTTTCCTCCTGGAGTACGCGGCAATCCCGAAACGAAGTCCATCGTGATGTGCTCCCACTTCCACTCCGGAATGGGCAATGGCTGCAACAGTCCTCCTGGCCTCTGCCTCTCTGCCTTGACCTGCTGGCAGATCAAACACCTAGCTACGAAGTGTGCTACCTCGCGCTTCATCCCACTCCACCATACATGCTCTCTCAGATCCCTATACATCTTGTTGGCTCCCGGATGTATCGAGTACTGAGAACGGTGGGCCTCCTGCATAACCTGCTCCCGAAAGTCTCAACTGGGCACACACAGTCTGGAACCGTGCCTCAATGCGCCATCCCCTGCAAGAGTGAACTCATCGTCCGCAAATCCCTGTCTGACCTGCTCCCTGATGCATCGTAGAGAAACGTCATCGAACTGAGCCGACTTGATCCTATCAATCAAGTCTGACTGAATCTGGAGGCCCCACATCTGCATCTGCACTCCCGGCACAATCACCTCGATCCCAAGGCTCTCCAAGTCCGCCAACAAGTGACGATCCATCGTCAAGCACATAGCTGTCGGATATCTGCTCAACGCATCAGCAACTACGTTGGCCTTCCCTGGGTGATATTGCAGTAGAATATCAAAGTCCTTTATCAGCTCCAGCCATCTACGCTGCCTCATGTTCAGCTCCTTCTGCGTAAACACGTATTTCAAGCTCTTGTGGTCCGTGAATATCTCCATGCGCTCTCCATACAAATAGTGTTTCCACAGCTTCAGAGCAAAGATAACTGCCGCCAACTCTAAATCATGGGTAGGGTAGTTCTTCTCATGGGGTCGTAACTGCCTGGAAGCATAGGCAATCACCTTCCCATGCTGCTGCAAGACACAACCCAAACCCTTCCCCGAGGCGTCACTGTAGATAGTGAACCCGTCTGATCCTGATGGCAATGTCAGAATCAGGGCTGTCGTCAACCGCTTCTTCAACTCATCGAAAGCGGCCTGACACTCCTCTGACCAGAGAAACTCTGCATCCTTCCGGGTCAGCCTAGACAACGGCTCTGCAACCCGGGAGAAATCCTGGACGAACCTCCTGTAGTAGCCTGCCAATCCTAGGAAGCTCCTGATCTCTGCCACTGACGTCGGCGCTGCCCAAGCCTCAACTGCTGATATCTTCCTCGGGTCGACTGAGATTCCATCTCCAGTCACTACATGACCCAGGAAGTCAACTTTGTCTAGGAAGAACTCGCACTTCGAGAGCTTGCCGTAAAGCTGCTCCTGCCTGAGAGTCTCTAGGACCACTCTCAAGTGCTCCTCATGCTCCTCCTCGGTCTTCGAGTACACCAGGATGTCGTCGATGAACACCACCACGAACTTATCTAAGTACTGGTGGAACACCTTATTCATCAAGTTCATGAATACCGTCGGAGCATTCGTCAACCCAAACGGCATCACCATAAACTCGAACTGGTCGTACCGCGTCCTGAACGCCGTCTTCGGGATGTCCTCCCTTTTCACCTTTACCTGATGGTAGCCTGACCTCAGATCAATCTCGAGAATACCCGAGCTCCGCTCAACTGATCGAAAAGATCATCGATCCGCGGCAGTGGATATCTGTTCTTGATCGTCAGACTGTTGAGTGCCCTGTAGTCGATACACATATGTACCGACCCATCCTTCTTCGGTACAAAGAGTACCGGTGCACCCCAAGGTGAAGAACTAGAGCGGATGAAGCCATTGTCCTGCAACTCATCCACCTGTTTCTTCAATTCTACCAGCTCGCTGTTGTTCACCCGATAGACATGCTGAGAAATGGGTTCCGCACCTGGAACCAAGTCTATCGAGAACTCAACGTCTCTGTCTGGTGGAAGCCCAGGCAATTCCTCTAGAAACATGTCCATGAACTCAACAATCAATGGATGTGGAGCTGGCTGCTCCTCAACTGAAACTCCACAGAAAACTCCGCAAGTCTGCTCTGCCTGCCGTCGGGAATATACAAACTCTGGCTCTCCTGGCGCTCTGAACAGAACTCTACCCCCGCGACAATTGTAATACCTGTGTTTGTATTACGTATTTTGGGATACGTATACGTATTTTATTCTGTATTGTATGATTCCTTGTTTAGCTCTCGGCTTGGTTTAACTCTCGGTTTGGGTTGGCTTGGTTCGGCCGACCCAATGCTTGGTTCATCATGGGCCAAGGGTGGAACACCTTAGCCTATGCTTCTTCTTCATTTCTACCACAACCCTCCCTCTTTATTATCCCCACCAACCTTCTCTCTCCTCTATAATTCTCATTTACTTCTCCTTCCCCCACCATTACTCTTCTCCACCAACCAAGAACACCATAGGCAAGTGCAACTTGCTTCCACAAGAGAACTCCTTTTGATGGTTTCATTAGCTTCTCCTCATGATTCTAAACCACATTAGAACTTGTCATTTTCCATTTTGAGGCTTTAATTCTTGTAGATCTAGAGTCTTGCTATTTTCAGATTTTTGGTGGTTTTGACCTATCAAACTTCCTTGTTTTCAAGTTTTGATGGTTCCATATTGTAGAGAATTTTATTCTACCCAATTTTGACCTTTGGAAAGTTGGATTCAGACTTATTTTGACCAAGATATGGACTGTTGAAGCTTAGATTCAACTTTAGAGTTCTTGCTGTTCTTGCCATTTGGAGAAGACAGTTAACAGTGAGCTAGCTTTTTAGCTTACGCCACTGAGCTGTACGCTGCTCTTTAGCGAGCGTACGCTAGCCTTGGTACGCTGCTCTTTAGCGAGCGTACGCTAGCCTTGATACGCTGCCTGTTGGCAGCGTGTCTTTTGCGTACGCTAGCGTGAGCGTGCCCTAGACCCTTTCGTACGCTGGCTCAAGCATACGCAGTCTTGAGGGTACGCTAGCTTGAGCGTACGCTGACCTGTAGCTTGAGCGTGCCCTTGTGTACGCTGACCCTTGCGTACGCTTCCCATTGGAAGTGTATGGACCCTTTGGTACGCTAGCTTGAGCGTACGCTGACCTGTAGCTTGAGCGTACGCGTGCCTTGGTACGCTAGCTTAAGCGAGCAAGGTGTATGCTGGCCTGAGCATAGTTTGACCTGAGCGTATGGCCTTTGGCTGACTTGGTCTCATGTCAGCGTGTCAGATTTGGTTTTATTTTCCTTAAGCTTGGCTCTTTTATAGCACTGTATATTGATATTTTATTAGATATTTTACGCCCATTTTATATCCTTACGCCTTCTGTCCTGAACTTGATAATTGCGAATTTACTTGATATGTTTGGAATTGACAATTGAGCATGACCTGATAGTGACCCGTAGTGGTGCACTCCTGACATGACCTGATAGTGGCCCGTCGTGGCGCACTCCTGACAAGTACACTTGACCTGATAACCTGACATGATTATCTCGAATAGCTGTTGCGACGGCTACCTGACATGACATGACCTGTATAATAACCTGGACACCGTGGGCGATTGTACTTGTATAAATAACCCAGTCTTGTCTTGCATCATGTCTAGGAGGGGACTCCTGAGTACCACGGTCAGGAGTACCTATTGAAATAAACTAAGGGCTAATAACTAGATTAATACATTAGTCATGAAAAGATTTCCCAGCTACAGGCAATCTCGTTCCCTGGGCACGTCTTGGGATCTGTAGTCTGCCGTCGAGTAGGGCACATTTCCAGTACACTGTCATGTGTTGCACCCTTCAAGCTACCTAAGGGTACATTCATTTCCTGGACGATGTACCCGCCTGAATTCAACTCTAATCTTTTAACCCGGGGAACCTGGATGGTCTGCAGGGCTTGTGGCTGTGGAATAATCTTACTGTATCTTGTTAGTAATTAGGCTTGTGACAACCCTAGTTAGTTAAAGTATCAAGCCATAATTCTTGCTTGGCCGTGAAGTGATTGGACGGAGTCTAACCAGTCTAGTCTTGCCCGGATCCTGTTCCAGATCATTGAACGACCAGAATGCTTGTATTTATTTTACCGATAAATGGTGAGAATTCCAAGCTCTGTTCAGACGGAGGGTTACAACCCCGGTCCTTGTTTGGTTTACGGGTTGTAACCTGGTTATCTGAATAGTTCCATGGTTATCTCGTCGTATATCATCCTGGTGTATTTTCTTTATTTCCCGTTCTTACTTTTATTTATATCTTGTGCTGATTGCTGGTTTTAGTTCTTAAGTGAAGCCTCCTTTGTGGCACTTGCTCTTTCTGGGGTCTGACCCAGCTGATTTTGTGTGGCCAGATTTCGGAGCAGCTCCAGAGGATCTACCGACCTTCCTGCCAGATGGTGAACACTAGAAGGAATCCCGACAACGAGTGGGTTTTATTTTGCTCTCCCACTCCCTTGTAAAAATATTCTTTTGAGGCGTTTAGCCGACGAGCACCTGTTTAGCTCGGTTGCACTTACTTACTGTCTGCCTACGGGCTGTAGCATGATTAACAGATCCTAGGGTTGATCATGTATGATTAAACTCTTGCTAGTCCTAACATTTTGTAACGACTAGCTTCATGATCAGCTGAATATGTGATATTTGGGACGCCTTATTATTGTATATTTAATGATCATACATCTTGTAACTTTTACTTACTTGCTTATGATTGAGACAATAGGCTGTTCATGACCTTAAGAGACTGCTGGCTTGTAGATAAACCCTCATGTATCCTAGACAGCCGTGACCGTATAGCGAGGTGGGTTGCACTTCAATATACGTAGCTGGCTATGTCTGCTCCCGCTCTCCAGTATTCTGGTTCTGGAGCGTGACAGCAATCTATGCTGGCATGGTGCATGCTCAACCAATCCATACCGAGTACAATATCGTAGTTCGGTAGTGGCATTACGAGCAAGCACACATCCAACTCTCGGCCTCCCAAAACTACTCTCCGTCCCTTGCAAATATCATGAACGAGGATAATGCCACCCCCGGTCGTAATCTTGCAAGTCCTAGGCAACGATTCAGATATAACATGATGTCGAATCGCAAAAGATACTGATACAAAGCTATGGGAAGCCCCAGAATCGAACAATACATAAGCTGGAATAGAGTCGAGAAGAATAGAACCTGCTATCAGCTCTCCAGTAACCTTGGCATCCTCTGCTGCCATGGCATAGGCTCGCCCCTGCTGTCCACCCCTAGCCTGATGCTGGTGCTGGGTGAACCTCTGCTGCTGAGTCGGCAAAGGTCCCTTCTGCTGCCCTGCCGGAGCCTTGGCTCCGCCTCCCTGAACTGGTCGTCCCGAAGACATGGGACACTCCCTCAGCTGGTGGTCTCCAGAACCACATAATAGACACCTGCCAAGCCTCTTTCTGCAGTCATTCCATCCATGACCCTGCTTCTTGCAGAAAGTGCAACTGACGACCTGCTGCCTGGGTGCCTGCTGCTGGTGCCTCGGCTGCTACACCTGCTGGAACGGCCTCTGTTGCTGGAATGGCCTCTACTGCTGGTGCTGAAAATGAGGCCTCTTGGCCTGTCCTCCACTGCTGCCAGCTCCCTGGGTGTCGCGGCCCCTCTTGAGCTTCAGCTCAAGATCATCCTCAGCCGCCATCGTTCCTGATAGGATTTCCTCAAAAGTGGCATTCCTGTCACTCTTGGTCAAGGACTTGACCTCCTTGACCAAGCCCTTCCTGAACCTCCTCGCCTTCGCTATCTCGCTAAGGCCCTCCACAAATCTGTCAACCGACAAAACTCATCGGAATACTCCTCTACAGTCTGGTTCCCCTGAACCAGGTTCTCGAACTGGGTCTCCAAAGCACCGACTGCCTGATCCGGGAAAAACTTTCGCTTGAAGAGCTCCTTGAAAGCTCCCTATGTCTGCCCTGGAGTGCCTACTCTCGGGTCCGTCTGATACCAGGTACGGGCAAGATCCCGTATCTGGCTGGCTGCTGCCTCTAGCTGGAGTCCGGCTGGTATCTCCGCCAGTCGAAAAATCTTCTCAATGTGCTCAATCCAGTCATCAGCATAAAGAATCCCCTCTGTCCCCAAGAAGTCCCTGGGGTTCATCTTCTTGAAGTCCTGAATGCCCGGAATCCTCTGCTGTCGCGGCTGTCCCAATCCTTCCTGTGGCTGGACAGCCAACCTCTCCACCGTCGCTCTAGCCAGCTGATGGGCCTCATCTATGCCCCTGGTAAACTCCGCTGTCTGACGCTGCTGCTGGTGCTGCTGCATCTCTAGGAAATACTGGAAGTATGAAAATATCTGTGCAGCATCCACTAATCCAGATGGCATCGGCGGCTGGAACTGCTGCTGGTGCTGCTGGTGCTGCTGAAACTGTGGCTGACGAAACTGTGGGGGAGGCATGTCTGGGGTAGCTGGGATGGTCCCCCGAATGAGTAGAGGTGCACCCCCAAATGTGGCAGAAGCTCCCACATGAGCTGGAGTAAGGGGAGCTGCAGTCCCCGGGTCCTGGTGAGCTGGACGAGAGGTGGCAGACCTCTCAGTGGTGTCACCTGGACCGAGACGCTGCGATCGTGTCTCCACCATCCTGAAGACAGATCAATTAAGAAAATCAATACGGAGAAGAAACGATATAGTCAAAGGAGACAGTTTATTTCAAAAGAAAAACAATATCAGCAAGAATTTAGATAGCAGAGATTTATATAAGAGTTTTTCCTAATGTGATTGAGTACCTCAACTACATCCTATTTTCTACTGCAGGCTGTGGCGATACTCTAGTTTGAATACCACCATATAAACTGGACCTGCATGGGCCACCACTAAAACGTGTCACGACCCGCACCCTAGAGTAAGGGCACGAGACGTGGGTACGTCCAGCCTACGCCGCAGTGTCGGCGGTAGAACGCTGTCCTAGGTCAATCATCTAACAATATAAAGGTACATGTACAGTTTATACACTCCGAATGGAGGTAACATCACAACATACAGTCTCAATCACATCTAAGATAGAAGAATGAAAGACAGATAGATAGATAGATAAATAGTAACTCAACGAGAACAATAGCATAGATGAAAATAAGTCTAAGTGTCTAGGATACATAACATCCAGAATGTCAACTCATAATATAATAAGTCTAAGAGTCTATACATCTCCACATCTCAAAATACAACTCAGAATGTGAGACAAAATATAATGTAGAAAAGACTGTCTAGCTAACTGGTCTAGACTACTGGAGCAACATCCTCAGCTGCAGGTGGATCCTGCTGAGGGTCCTCAACACAAGTGTCATCTAGTCCTGCTCCATAATATGTAGTCACCCATGCCTCGTCCTCATCCTCTGTAATATTTTCAACAGGTCCAGTCAGGACAGGAACAAGCACAATACATCTCACACAGTTCATATCAGGTTAGGAAATACGATACAGGCAATAGAGTAAGATACAGAAAATGCTGAAAGGAAATATACGCTGTAAAAGAGATAGCTGTAATGAAATATCTACTGTATATAGAGAACTGTAAGTGACTAGTGATGTAGAGCACAAGATAGGCATGTGAATGGCTAGAATTTATACATGATTACACTACTGAGTTTGCACATGATTACACTACTTTGAAATTATTCACATGTCCACTTCTACTCCCCTGTTACCCCAATCAATACACAAGGATCTATACAAGTTACGTTATTATACATGATATCACATGGGGCCCATGAAAGGGTGCACATGATAGTATACATGAGGGCTCTGTGAACATGAGAGTACATGATCACATGAGTGCACATGCATGATGGAAGCACAGGAGTACATGATGAAAGTGAAACACACGTAACATGAAGTACCCGATGCTTCCGAGGGGGATAACATCTCATGTAAAGATCCATATAGTACCAATCCGTGTTACCAACGTGACAGCATCAAGTAAAGTAATCTAGAGCGAGAAGTAAAGCCTGAACAAGTATGAAACGGTCAGAGAATGTACTCGCCTGCTGTATGAATGTCTGTAGAGAATATGCTGTCTGAGGAGAGGTGTCTGGCTCCTGATCAGAGCAACACAAGTCACAATGTGTTCTAAATAGTAAAAATGAAGTCTACTATGCATACTACATGATTCTAGGTCCATCTGGTCAAAAGTCAACTCTAAAGTCAAACTAGTCAAAGTTAGGTCAACACTAGTCAAACTAGTTAGGGTTTTAGTCAAACTAGTTAAACTAGTTGTTTTAGGTCATTCCTAGTCAATTCTAGGTTAACTAGGTCAAATTTGACCTAAGGTTGACTTTGGTCAACCCTTAGTCAACAAGGGTCAACTAGTAGTGTTTAGGTCCATTAGGTTAATTGGGTTAGCCCCAAAGCCATAGGCTAGTATCTTGGCCATAGGCTATTGTCATAGGTTTCTATATAAACCTATACCTAGTAAGTTATCTATATATACATGTCTATATATATATATATATTTTATATATATATATATATATATATATATATATATATATATTTATATATATATATATATATATATTTATATATATATATATATATATATATATATATATATATATTATATATATATATATATATATATAATAGAAGATCATGGTCGGTTTCTGGGCTTGGCCCCCCCCGGTCGGCGCTCACTCTCTGGGCTTTCCCCCCGCCCCCGGGCGGTGGCCGGCCGCCCCCCGGCGACTCGCGCCTCTCCGCGAGGCCCCCTTCCTTCCTGGCTTCCCCGCTCACGTCGGCTGGCCAGGCTCCTCTCGGCCGCACCCCCCGTAGGGAGATCCTGCTCCAGGCGGCTGTCCATGGTGCGGCGGTCCCCTCCCGCTCCTCTCCCGCACCCGCAGCCGCCCGCACTCGCGGCGTCGCGGGCGTCGCCGATCTAGGTGCATCCGGCCTTCTTCTGCCCCCTCCCTTCTCGGCCCACCCCCGTTTCCCTCCGCCGGAGCTGCAGCTGTCTCCGGCGTAGTGTCGCCTGCTTCCGCCCCTTTGGCCGCAGCCCCTCCCCCTTCTCCTCCCGCCCCAGTTCCCCCTCTTCCTCCGCCGGCACTCGTCTCTCCCTCCCTAGCGGTCTCCCTCCCCCAGCCGACCCTTCCCCTCGCCTCCGTGCGCCCTTCCGCGGCGGTCTCCCTCCCTGTTCCCTCCCTCGCCGCGCTTCCCCCGTCCTCGGGCGTGGCCCCCCTCCCCCTCCCGTCCCCGTTGTCCAGCCAGCCGCTGTGGCCCCCTCTTCCTCGTCGACGGCGGACGCCTTCCTCCAGATCCCCGTCGTCGCCTCCGCCTCTGGCCCGGCTCCCTCCTCCTCGCCAGGCGCGTTCTGGAGTCACCCAGCTTCTCCGCAGTGGGTTTGGCTCCCCGACCACCCCCAGGCGACGGCTGTCCTCCTTGCCCTGGGAGCGAGCCGCCACCCCTAGCGTCCCAGTCTCGGTGCCCCGGCCGCAGCGTCTCCTCCCTCCGAGGACTCATTTTCCGCCCCTCAGTTTCCTGTCCCCGGCGTCGATCCCGCGGTGTAGCTCTCCCCGGAGCAGCACCCCTGTCGCCGCGGCTCGTCTTGGGTCAGCCTCCCCCCCTCCCCTCCCCCTTTCTCCGGTCGGCTCGCTGAGCCCTCCTCCCCCTCAGCCTGGGATGCGCGCTCGTCGACGCCCCCTACCCCCGTTGCCGGTGGTTCCCCCCTCTGCCGTCTCCCTCCATCCACCCGGCACGGCTCTTCCGTGGACAGCGTCCCCCTCTAGTCGGCTCTTCCGCGGGATCCCCGGCGCCGAAGACCCCTCCCCCGCCTCTCTCCGGCCTCCGTTCCCGGCGGTTCCCCTTCCCCTCTGGACGCGCCTGGCTCCGAGCTCTGCCTCCGCGCTTCGGGGCCCGCGCTCTCCCCATAGGGCCCCGCGCCCACCCCCTCGGGCCCCTCGCCCACCCACCCCCCCACCTAGGGCCTCGCGCGTTCCTCTCTCGGGACGCGCGCCCGGACTGACCCCCCTTCGGTTTTCAAAATTTGGTCTTTCAAATTTTGAATTCCCCAAAAAAAAAAAATTCCTCAACCTTGTCTGGGCTGACTGCCCACACTCTTCTCCTTTTCGAAATTTTTCTTAATTTCTTAATTTGCTTTTTACATCTTTAGTATTTTCTACTTTGCCTTCCAGGGATTTTGTGTTTTTTGGACCCTGGCTCTTGTACTGCTCGCTTCGAGCCACGCTTTGCATTCAATAAAATTGCTGTTTTGTTAAAAATATATATATATATATATATATATATATATATATATATATATATATATATATATATAAAACTTATATATATTACATATATATAGAGAGGGAAGAAAGAGGGAGAATTAGAGTAAGAGAGAGAGTGAAAGAGAGAGAGACTGAACAGTGGACAGGAAAGGAGAGGGGGGTGGTTCCTGATTTCCTGGAACAGGAAAAACTCCCCCCCACACACACACAGTGACATATATACATATATATGTATACACATACACAACTACCTATACACACAACCAAATATCCTCAAAACTCACCCACACTCACACATACATATACTACGTATATACATACAAAAAACACACTAAAATATGCATTAATCACAATCAAAATCAATTTGAAATTCACTTTTGCAAAACTGGAAAAATCCCAAAATCTAGAAATAATGGGCTGTGAACTCGAAACTAGGATAACCCGATTTCACACACCAACACGAGCTAAAACTCGAAACTATTGGTTGGTAACTGATGCCCCACACATACCCGAGTGTCCTAGGTACCTGACACGACACCACGACACGAATTCATGTGTCAAAACACACAAAATCCCCACTCGGGTAAATTCCTGATACGCAACGCGTGCACAGCATCGTGCACGCGTTCCACACGCTCGTGGACACACCACGAGACACGACACGTCTCGTGGTCGTGCACACGTGTACGCCACGAATAGGGCTACAAGCCCGTGTCATCACGAGATACTCAAGTGTCGTGTCCATGCGACACGACACGCTCAAAGTCGCCCCCGCGCGCGTGTGCGCTGACAGCGCGTGTCCAGTGCGAGTGAGATTTCTCACTCGACACGACACAACGCGACACGACGCGACACGAGACTTTGGGGGCATGTTCGCAGACATTGCCCCCGTGTCCGTGTCAATTTGTACGTGTCCTAGTGGCCTGTGCAGTGCGCACGAAGGGTGGGGTAGCAGGGCATGCACGAGGGTCTCGTGCAGCGGGTTCGTGTCCAATTTGGACACGGACACAGCACGAAAACGTGCTCAGTCCATTTGGTTCGTGATCAGCAAGTCTAGGGCTAGATAAAAGTGTAATTTGTTTGGAAAAACATAAAAACCAATCCTTTGTGGCATTTCACCAAACAAAGGTTTCTAGCTTAGGATACGTGTCCGATACGGACACCTAACCGACTCTAATTTTCACCAAATTTGACCCACAGTTATGGTAGTCCTATATGAATGCATCTATGAAGAAAAAACAGGATCTTAACTAAGTTTGAGGGCATTTACCTATTTGTGCAAATCCAAGGAAAATCAATGAAAAGGGGGTGTGCTTCCTTCAACTTGGTGATGTCCAAAGCTCCCAAATTCTTGATTGCTAGCTTCCCTTAGCACCCTTGATGTTGTAGGGTCCCAATGCAAAAGACTAGAGTGAATTTGGATCAAGAATGATCAAGTTGTGGGTATTTGAAGAAAATAGGATTTTCTAGGATTTAAATTCATGTAAATTATTCATGAATGAATGGAATGGGATTAAATAGAAGTGTGGGCTGCTAGGGGGGTGCCCTTGGCCGGCCATGGCATGGGGGGGTGTCCTTGCCCTTCCTTCATGGCTAAGGCATGGACTTTGTGTAAAAGGGGTGAGATATTTGGAGTGATTTATGAAAAATATCAATAAAGGTAAACTAGATATTTATACCACTTTAACCCTTAACCAAAAATCCATCCTAAAGCTTCTAGGTTAGTGGCTAACCTCTAGATTAGGGTAGGATAGGCTAGGGACTAATCATGGAACTTAACCATGATTAAAAATCACATAATCTCAAATAAAGTCTAGTAATTTACCAAAATACCCTTTTGGCCATAAGTCACTAATTTGATGTTCTAAGCCTATGGCTAAGCTCACATGGTCATGGCAACTTCTAGGTTAAGGAAAACTAGGGTTTTCACTAAGTTATACTAACCAAAATCACAAAGTCATAAGTCATGACTTAGCATGACTTAGAAGATGGTTCTAATTACACTAAAATCACCATAAATCATATCATGCCCTAAACACCATTAATAATTAATAAAAAATAATAATTTTTCAAAAATCTCCAATTTTAGAAAATAGGGTGTTACACTTGTTACCTTCTATTTTTGATGATTGGATTGCCAGACCTTATTAACAGATTATGTAGTGTAACTATAATATGTTATTATGTGTCATTGTGATGAGTATATTTTTCCTAGGAATTTATTGGGTTAAGCTTATAGGACAAATATGAGTGACTGACTATAGTTGACTTAGAAACCATTCATGATGATTAGTTTGATAAGTATAGATTGATTTTAAGGTATCTTAGATGGAGTAAAGAATATTATATTATTGTGACTATGGATTTAGGACTAAAATCTTGTGCTTAGGTTCGATGACGTAGTTATGATAGAAGGACCTTTGTTAAACCTAAACCAAAATACCTGTAGAGAGAAATAACATAGATGATCACAAGGGTAACATATTAGGTACTGTAGCCATAGCAGTTGCATGTTTTAGCTTGACCTATTAGATGATTTTTAATTTCGAGGACGAAATTTTTATAAGGTGGGTAGGATGTAAGCCCCCTGAATTTAGGGCTTATTTTTTTTAATTTTATAAATCAATTATTTGCAATAGATATTATTATTTGATTATTATTTGATTAAATGCTCTTTACCGTGACTTTGACTTCTGGAGTGTCAGGGATGCCAATCTCTGAAAACTCCCTTCATCAAGTGTGTAGTAGACAAGATTACCTTCACGTTGATATATCATGTCCCATCCAAACTCGTTTCCTTGTGCTCTTTTTGCATCGCACAACTTCGGGTCAATTTAGACCATATGATCGATTAAATAATTATTAATTGATTTTCCACTTTTATCTTTGATCATCGTTTGCACGTTGCCGTGACTTTTAATTTGGGAGCACAAGACCAGTCGTTTTCTCAGAACCAACTTCTTATGAATGATCTACTCGAGATGCTCTTCACCCATGACCTTCGTGTCCTACTCAGACACACCATCTTGTGCTTCATTTGCTTCGCACAACTTTTGGATCAATTTAGGCCAATTAATTATCCACCATAATTTGTGACCTGACTTCTAAGTTAATTTCGGGACCCGACATCGACCCAACCTAGTCGACCCAAAATATAGACATGGCCCACACGAAGCCTACTACCCGCATGACACTTGTGTCCCATTTATTTGAGTCCCCACATGTTACTTATTTATCCATGATCATAATTGCCTATTTAAATTCAATTATTGCCCCATGTCCGATTTTAACCCGACCCGGCTCAACCGAACCCAACCCAAACTTCATGTTACCCCTTCATTAATATCCACACACTATTTTTTCCCTATCAAATATTAAATACCTAGTTTTTTCTACTTCAAATATTTAATGTGTATTTCAATGATTTAATTTCCTAAGGATGACCTATTTTTTTCTACATTTAATCCAAGCCCTCATTCCACTCCTATTCAATCCCAACCCTCCATTTTTCTCCACAACACAAACTCACACACACAATCCCCCCAACAGTGGTCGATCTCAATCTCACTCTTTCTACTCTTTCTTTTTCCCTCTCACTAAATATCTCTCATTTTATATAATATATATACACACACATATAATTATATAATCTCTCTCTTCCTCTCACCATCACCCCATCACTCCATCACCAACAGCTTCCGCCGGCGCTGCTGGCCGGCCTCCACCGCGTAAGGCAGCGCAGCCACAGCAGCTGCGAGCAGTAGCAGTAGCAGCAGCAGCAGCATGGGGCGGTGCAACCACCGCCGCCACGGCCAACCGCCGCCGCCGTCGGCCACCCCCAGCCCAGGCGAAGCTCCGGCGAACACCCAGCGGCCTCCCCGTGGTGTGCGCTTTCTTTCCCGATGCGTCAAACACACGATTCGTGCGTTTTGCATGGGATCCCGTCGGCGCGCGCGAGTTTTGAACTCAGAATTCATATTTCGTCGCAGCGTCTTCGTATACATTTTTCGAGAGATCCGACCGTTGGATCGACGATTTCTTCGCTCCATCTCAATATCGGTATATAGCTCTTCACTTCCCTCAATTTTCGTCCGTTAATTTTATCTTTTGATACATCAAAACCGGCCACCAAGGTGACCGTTTAAATTGTATAATTTTTGGACAGTTTTGCGGAGCCAACTTCGTCGGTTCGTATCTCCTCCATCGCAGCTCCGTCTGGCGTACTACTGGTTCCTATGCGAATTTGGTATAACCCTCTTCCTACCCCTCCAGTTTCGTTTCATTGTGAGCACGTTTGATTGGTTGAATTCGACGCCAAAGTTGGCCGTTCGAATTCGTAATTTCCAACTTGTTAAATTCTATTTTTGAACCCGGGACTCCGGATTTAATTTCTGACACCACTAGTAGACTCATGGCATCATTTTGGCATATTTTCATATAAAGTTTGTTAGATTTGGAGGATGTGGGCCCTAACACGTATTTCGGTACAAAGTGGGCCCCACAGTCCGGGTCAACGGGACTTTTTGATGCCGGCTCATCGGAATCCAATTCTGGATATACCGTTGAGTTCGTATCATCATTCTGGACTCATTGACATATAATTTGCTAGGTTTTAAAGGACATTGGTTCCGGCATGCATTTCGGTGCAAGTCGGATACCAATATCCGGGTCAATGGGTCATTTCGAGATCGGCTTATCGGAATCCAATTCCGGATATACCGTTGAGTTCGTATCATCGTTCTGGACCCGTTGACATATAATTTGCTGAGTTTTGAGGACATTGGCTCCGATACGCTTTTTCGTGCAAATCAGAATTTTAATATCCTGGTCAACGGACCAATTTGAGATTAGGTCAACGGAATCCAATTCTGGATATACCGTTGGGTTCGTATCGTCATTTTGGATTCACGAACATATAATTTGTTAGGTTTAGTGGACTAGTATTCTTGCACGTTTTTTGGTGCAAAGCAGGTCCGACACGGACACCGTTTTGACTCGAAATTACCTTTTTGCCCATGTGTCCAAATTGGACTTATGGGCAAGCTATTCTAGCTATTTCGACCATTCTGGACACGTTGGTAATAGTTGTTTCACCATCCGACAACATCTGTAGGTTTTTACCCTATTATTATAATCTTTCTCCTTTTGTGGTATTTTGAGATCCATCGATTTCAGTGATTTCACAATCACTTAAATTGATATGTTGACCTTGTAGATATTTATAGAGACTAGCCTTGACCCTGTTTGACCATGGTTGACTGCTTTGACTGAACATCGAAGAAGAGTCAACATTGACCTAGGTTAGACTAGTTTTGACCTTGGTTGACCACAGTTGACTATTTTGACCAAAAGTCAACCGGAAGTCAACCGTAGCCTAAAATTGACTATAACTGGACCGAAGTTGACCAGTTGACCTAAAGTCAACTGTTAGTCAACGTTAGTCAAGTTTGACCTAGGGTTGACCAGAGTTGACCAGTTGACCAAAAGTCAACTGTAAGTCAACCCTTGACTTAGATTGACCTAGTTTGACTTAGTATGACTTGATTTTACTTCCAAACCATTGCATTGATACAATATTCCATCTATAGGTCCTCGAGGCACTGTTCTTAGACTCAGTCGACTTATCCATCACATCACAGGCTAGTACATTCTCTGATAATAATTTTGTTTTATGATATCGTCTTTGTTTCTAGTATTTAGTGTAGATATCCTTGTTCTCTTGACACATTGTTCACACGGATTGATATTTGTTTGGATCCCATCATAAGATGTTATTCCTCTTATATATGGTATGCCTTATGTAAGTCTTCCTTGTTTTCTTGTTCATTGTATAGACACGATTCCTGTGAAGGAGAGCTACTTCACAGAGAATGCGTGTCATGACGTGTCATGACTGGATCCACTATATTAGTCAGGGATAGAGGTGTTAGCGTAGATATGTGATCAATACCCCACAGTATTATATTATATCATCATTGTATAGTGTTAATCATACACTCACGTGTGATTAGCCAGGCCAAATATTGTATCAAGTTCTAAGCCGATCACATGTTGAAACTAGTGCTAAACTCACATAGATAGCAGTTCCAGATTTTCGTACATGTTATACACTGTTCTCTTGTCTTATCTTATTATAGTTTTGGATATACCCTGTCAGGATGCATGTACGCTCTACTCTACCTAGTATATTCTCTCTATTTACTGCTACATTTTCAACATCGTCTAATTAGAACTGTTATTTGAGATTTATGCTCGTTCCATCCTGACTGGATATGTTGACAAAATTTTAGGAGTAGTTGTGCCCTCAGCATTGGACTACAGGATGTTGCTAGCTGGGGTGGTTCTCGGTATTCTTCACCGTGAGTGTCTCTCAGGAGTTCTCGGTCTGGTAGTTATTAGTTTGTCATTGTTTTCCTCTGTTTTATTCTTGTCTCATATGATCATTGTAGATTCTAGTTATTCTAGTAATATTGTTATTATTTCTTGTCTTATCTTTCTTAGTTTTTATGATGTGACAAGAGTACATTTCTAGTTATGGATCTTTAGATGTTATAGTTAGCATAGGGTTCTTGACAGCGCTCTACCGCCGATACTACGGCGTAGGCTGGGCGTGGCCCACGTATTCGTACCCGTATATCCCGGTGCGGGTCATGACACTGTTACGACAGCTAGCCTGACATGACAAGTTTGAAAGACCTGGACATCGTGGGCGATTGTGTTTGTACAAATAAACCAGTACTGTATTGCATCATGTCTAGGATAGGGATCCCTGAGTACCATGGTCAGGGATACCTACAGTAATTGACTAAGGCTAATAAACTAGAATAATTTAGTAGACATGAAGAGATTTCCAGCTACAGGCAATCCCGTTATCTGGGCGCATTAAGTGGACTTGTAGCCTACCGACGAATAGGGCACATTTCCAGCACATAGTCACGTGTTACATTATTCATAAATGGACATTCGACCTGGATAACCGGATGGTCTGCAGGGCTTGTGGATGTTGGAATAATCTCATTGTATCTTGCTAGTAACTAGGTCTGTGATAACCTAGTTAGTTAAAAGTATCATGTCGTACTCTTGATTGACCGTGATTGATTGGATGGAGTTTATTCCAGCTTAGTCTTATCCTGATCCTGTGTAAGATTGTGACATGACATGATTATTGATGCTTGTCTTAACAATAACGATCGGGGGTCCAGTTCTGTTCAAGCGAAGGGTTACAACCCCGGTCCTTATTTGGTTTAAGGATTGTAACCTGGCTCCCGGAGCAGTTCTGTGTCCTCTCTTCGTTTATTGTCTTATTGCAACCCCATGCCATGTTCGTCATGTTTTACCTTACCTTAATACCATGATTATTTATACTGGCCTTAGCAATAAAGATCAGGGGTCCAGTTCTGTTCAGGCGAAGGGTTACAACCCCGGTCCTTGTTTGGTTTAAGGGTTGTAACCTGGCTCCCGGAGCAGTTCTTTGTCCTCTCTTCGTTTATTGTCTTCACTGTACCAATAGTATTTGAGATGGGTTTCTATTCAGGTGAAGGGCTGCAACCCCGGTCCTTGTTTGGTTTAAGGGTTGTGACCTTGCTACTTGAATGGTTTTCTCGTACTCAGTTTACTGTTGTTATCTCTATTATTATCAGTTCTTTATTTATTATCTTTAATATTTTATTGTGATATGCTGGTTTTAGTTCCTAAGTGAAGCCTCCTTTGTGGCACTTGCTCTTTTTGGGGTCTGACCTAGCTGGTTTTGTATGGCCAGATATCGGAGCAGCTCTAGAGGATCTACCTACCTTCCAGCTAGATGGTGACCACCAGGCGTAACCTTGGCAACGAGTGGGTTTCTTTTGTCCTTCCACTTCATTGTAAAATTATTCTTTTGAGGCGTTTAGCCGACGAGCACGTGTTAGCTCGTATTGCACCTTATTTACTGTCTGCCTACGGGCTGTAACATGATTGACAGATCCTAGGGTTGATCATGTATGACTGAACTCTTGCTAGTCTTGACATTTTGTACGACTAGCTTCATGATCATCCAATATGTAATGTATGGGACGCCTTACTATTATATATTTAGTGGTCTTACATCTTGTAACATTTACTTACTTGCTTGTGATTGAGACAATAGGCTTGTTCTTGACCATAGGAGACTGATGGCTTGTAGTTAAACCCTCATGTATCTAGACAGCCGTAACCGTATAGCGAGGTGGGTTGTACTTCAATATACGTAGCTGGCTATGTCTGCCCCCGCTCTCCAGTATTCTGGTTCTGGGGCGTGACATGGTTTAAGTGGTGGCCCATGCAGGCCTTGTAAATCAAGATATGTGAGGGTTTACTGAATAGATGTCTCAATCAGTACTCTCCCTTGATCTTTGCTTGTATCCTCTTGATCCCTGAAAATCTTGACCTGATCACATGTTTATATCGTTGATCTGTCCTGGTCCTTTCTTATTGTTCCCTATGTAGTCTTCTTCAACAACATTGTTCCTGGACCTGCCGATCAGCAAGGCGGAGCACCTCCCATGGACCAGCAGCAACCTGGAGATCAAGTCCAGCATTCAGGAGTAGCCTCCAGAGTCATGCCTACTGGAGGAGAGTCACCAGTTCAGACCGTCCAGCCTGCAGAGCCTGATGATGGCACTTTGGTGGGTCTTATCAGGTCATTATTAGCTTCCCAGGATCGTCGGGGAGATGCCTTGTACCAGGCAGTGGCATATGCTTTGACCAGAGGAGGTCATCAGGGTAATAGCGCGGCCAACAGCTTCAAGTGCTTGAACCCTCCCTTCTTCGACGACAGTGAAGATGCGATCGCTGTAGATGCTTGGCTTCAGGATACAGAGGTGATTCTAGAAGCAGCCAGGACTCCAGAGAATGAGAAGGTGGCCGTGGTGCACCTACAGCTATTGGATCTTGCCCGCAGCTGGTGGGTGGCACAGGCCGTTGAATTAGTGGCCCCTATTGCCTGGGCAGTATTCAGGAAGAGATTCCAGACCAAGTATTTTGATGTTGTAGTTCGGTATGATCTACAGACGAGGTTCACCAATCTGAAGCAGATGGGCAGGACGGTCGATAGATGGTCGAGTTCTCCAGGCTTAGTCGGTTTGCTCCCACCTTGGTGGCGACCGAGTTCGATAGAGCCCAGCGGTTCCAGCAGGGGCTCCACCTAGAGATTTTGTTGGCGGTGGAGCAGTTTGAGCATCAGACCTTTGATGCAGTACTGAGGGCAGCCTTGAGGCATGAATATACCTTCCAGAGGATCGTGGATAGGACCGGAGGTCGAAAGCGATCCCATAGCCAGATGAATCGATCATCAGCACCAGCTCCGCCAGCCAGGGCCTTGACCATTGGAGCTCCGAGGCGGGCAACCTCATTGACGTCGGTTCAACATTCCACCCCGACACACCCTCAGCAGCAGAAGCAGAAGGAGTCTTCCGCAGTAGGATGTTCACACTGCGGGAAGCTAGGGCATATGGTATCAGAGTGTCGCAGAGCACAGGGTTTGTGCTTGGTTTGTGGTGCCCCGGACCACAGGGTTGGGAATTGCCTGAACAGGGGGAGTTCATCGGCCTTCTCTAGTCCTTCAGTTAGAGGACCAGCACCAGTCCAGCAGCAGCAGCTGCAGTACCCGTTCCCGAGGCCATTGCCGACGCAGGCCCAGGCATTCCAGCAGTAGAGACCGCAGCAGTATACCCAAGCCCAAGCCCTGATCCAGAGCAGGTAGAGGAATTTTTAGCAAAGGGGACCCGTACCCAGAGGGCATGGTCAAGTGCTAGCTTTGACCATGGGAGAAGAAGGAATAGCACCAAGTGAGGTAGTGGCAGGTACTATTCTCGTCAACACCTTTCCAGCTTCAGTATTATTTGATTCTGGTGTCTCGCATTCATTTATGTCTATACGATTTGCGACACGGATAAGATTGGAGCCCGAGTCATTTTCAGTAAGGCTCAATATACTTACTGGTAACGGACTTGTGGGAGTAGATAGGATGTTTTCCTCGTGTCGGATCGTAGTTAGTGGTAGAGAGTTTTCCGCTAGATTGATAGAGTTCCCGATGGTCGATTATGATGTGGTCTTAGGGATGGATTGGTTGAGGGACCAGTATGCTAGGATAGACTGCCACATTGGCAGGGTTGTTTTTATTATTCCAGGCGAGCCGAAGTTTTCCTTTTCCCGAGGCGAAGTTGAACCTTCTCCTCCAGTATTGCGGATGGCAGTAGCAGCAGTGCAGTTACCTCGGATAGTCGAGGAGTTTCCAGATGTTTTCCCAGAAGAGCTTCCCGAAATGCCGCCAGAGCGAGAGATCGAGTTCACCATTGACTTGATCCCAGGAACTGCCCCAGTGTCAGAGAGATTCTATATTATGGCGCCATCAGAGTAAGAGATATTGTACAAAATGATTGAAGAACTTAGAACCAAAGAATTCATTCGTGCTAGTGGATCGCCTTGGGGAGCCCCGATGCTTCTTGTGAAAAAAAGGATGGTACGTCCAGATTATGTGTTGACTATCGTACCTTGAACTCAGTGATAATCAAGAACAGATATCCTCTCCCAAGGATAGATGACTTGTTTGATCAACTCATAGGAGCATCACTATTCTCGAAGATAGATTTGCGGTCAGGGTACCACCAGATCAGAGTCAGAGAGCAGGACATCCTGAAGACGACATTCAGATCTAGATATGGGCATTGAGAGTTTCTTGTTATGCCATTTGGAGTAACCAATGCGTCGGCTGTATTCATGGACCTCATGAATCGCATCTTCATGCCTTATTTGGATCAGTTCGTGATTGTGTTCATAGACGACATCCTGGTCTATAGCAAGAGTGAAGCGAAGCATGAGCAGCATCTCAGAGTTGTCCTCCAAATTCTTCGAGAGCACCAGTTGTATGCCAAGTTCAGTAAATACGAGTTCTGGCTTGATCGCATTTCATATTTGGGTCATATCATCACCAGAGGAGGAGTAGAAGTGGATCCCTAGAAGATCGTGGCTATTGAGACATGGCCAGTGCCTAGCACAGTTGCAGAAGTTCGCAATTTTCTTGGATTGGCCGGCTACTATCGACAATTTGTTTCGGACTTTGCTCGGATTTTAGCACCACTGACGCAATTAACCCGCAAGCATGTACAGTTTGCTTGGACAGCGGAATGTCAGGATTCTTTTGAGAAGTTGAACCGAAGCTTGATGACGGTACCCATTCTCACACTTCCAGATGGGACCGGAGGATTTTCAGTGTACTGTGATGCTTCAGGCAGAGGTTTAGGATGTGTTTTGATGCAGCATGGCAAGGTAATAGCTTATGTGTCACGACAACTTCGTGACCATGAGAGGAATTACCCGACCCACGACTTGGAACTGGCAGCAGTAGTGTTTGCACTCAAGCTTTGGAGACACTACTTGTATGGAGATAGGGTGGAGATTTTCACCGACCACAAGAGCCTGAAGTATGTGTTCACTCAGAAGGATCTTAACATGCGTCAGAGAAGATGGCTAGAGCTGCTTGTGGATTATGATGTCAACCTGCAGTATCATCCTGGGAAAGCCAATGTTGTTGCAGATCCATTGAGCAGGAGAGCCGGAGTCTATTTTCTGACAGCGCAGCCGAAGTTATTAGCGGATCTTCAGAAGATGGGTATAGAAGTTGTTCTCCCTTCCAGTGTGGCATTGATGGCCAGCATGCAAGTTCAGTCCACTATAGTCGAGAGGATCCAGATAGCTCAGTCATCAGATTCTAAGCTTCAGCGACTCAGAACAGAGTGTGAGGCAGGACGAAGACCAGAGTTATGTATCCATGAAGATGGTATACTTTGACATGGGAAGCGTCTTTGTGTACCCAGCGGAGATATCAGACATGAGATCATGGCGGAGGCTCACAGTTTACAGTATTCCATTCATCCCGGTAGTACGAAGATGTACCGTGATATCCGTCAGCACTTTTGGTAGAATAGCATGAAGAGAAAGATAGCCTGGTTTGTCTCTCGATGTTTAGTTTGTCAACAAGTTAAAGCTGAATATCAGAGGCCAGCTAGACTTCTTCAGCCCTTGCCAATTCCAGAATGGAAGTGGGAGCATATAACTATGGATTTCGTAACTGGATTACCTAGATCCCCAGCTGGTCGAGATACTATTTGGGTTATAGTTGACCGGCTCACGAAGGTGGCCCACTTTCTCCCGTTCAGAGTTGGTCAGTCGACGGCTCAGCTAGTCAGTATCACCTCGGACCGAGATTTAAGGTTTACGTCGTACTTTTGGCGTAGCCTACAAGAGAGTTTGGGAACTCGCCTCCAGTTCAACTCCACTTATCATCCGCAGACAGATGGTCAGTCAGAGCGTACCATACGAACCTTGGAAGACATGTTGAGATCTTATACGCTCGACTTCGGTGGTTCGTGGAAAGATCACCTGCACCTGGTGGAGTTCTCGTACAATAACAGTTTCCAAGCTAGTATCCAGATGGCCCCGTTTGAGGTGTTGTATGGTAGAAAGTGCCGATCCCTGCTAGCATGGGATGATGTTGGAAAGAGACAGATGCTCGGTCCAGAAATAATTGCTCAGATCGTTGAAGTGGTCAGGAGAGTCAGAGATCATCTTCGAGTTGTCTAAGATCGCCAGCGTCATTGGGCCGATTCTCATCGGCGTCCTCTTGAGTTTTCTATCGACGACCATGTATTCCTGAGGATTTTGCCAAACCGTAGCGTCATTCGTTTCGGCGTATGGGAAAAGCTTAGTCCTAGGTATATAGGACCGTTTGACATTCTGGAGCGAGTAGGTGATATATCCTATCGTCTCGCTCTTTCGTCGTCGCTAAGAGAGGTGCATGATGTGTTCCATGTATCCCAATTGCGACAGTATATCCCGGACCCGAGCCACATCTTGGATCATTCGAAATTGGTTGTTGGTACCAACCTTTCGTATGAGGAGAGGCCCGTGTCTATATTGGACCGGAGAGAGAAGATACTCAAGAACAAGATTATTAGTTTAGTCCGCGTTGCTTGGGGTCATCACTCTTTGGGTGAGTCAACGTGGGAGCGTGAGGATGATATCCGATCGCGATATCCACACCTGTTTGACTCATGAGGTATAATGTCTTTCATATGCCTTATGCTTTAATTTCTTGCTTGTATGAATAATTACTTGATTGTTTGATTAGTATAGCTTGCCTGTGAATAGTATAGCTTGTTCTTGTCCCTCTAGCCTCTTAGTTAAATTTCGAGAACAGAATTCTTTTAAGGTGGGTAGAGTTGTAATGCCTATAGTTCGTATTACATATTTTGAAATGCGTGTACGTATTTCATCTTGTATTGCCTGATTCTTTGCTTGGCTTATCTTAGCATTTCATGACTTGGTTTATTTTGATTTGGTTCGGCTAAAACTTGGTTTGCCTTGGGTTCATCATGAACCAAGGGGTGAACCCTTACCTACCACCACCATCATCCTTTATTAACCCATTCCCTCATTCTCTCACTTCATTTACTACTTCTTCTTCTCCACCATTACTTCTTCAACCACCAGGAGGGAGAAAGAGAGAGAGAGAGAGAGCTTAGGCAAGTGTAAACTTGCTTCATGATGGATCACAAGTTTTATTGTTCCATTCTCTTCCTTACTTGATTCTAAGTCTCTTTAGAACTTGGCATTTTTGGATTTGATGGATGGATTCTTGCAGATCTAAGTTTGTAACTTTTCGGTTTTTCTTGGTTTTGATCTCTAAAACTTGGTTATTTTCTAAAACTAATGGTTCTATGTTGTAGAGAATTCAATTTCATGCAGTTTTGGCTTTTGTTTCGCTTGCTTTCGACTTCGGATGAGGAAGTTATGGCCATGGCAAGTTTTCGGAACTTTCATGGCTGAACTTGCTGTTTGGGGACGATGACCCCCATGCGCCCGGGAGGCCATGCGCTGTGAAGTCCCGGCAATGCATGTAATCCCCCTAAATTTCTACTACGATTTTTTTAATATTTTTTTACACGTTGAATATGAGTTCACATTTTGCGTAACATGCGAGATTTGTATTTCGTATTGCTCGACAAGTGCGAATACGTGTCGAGCTACATATTTTAGAAAAAAAATATATTTTTATAAATTGATTTTAATAGGAAAGTACATGTTCAAATAAATATGATAAATATTTTAATTTCAAAAAGAGTTATTTTTCGTCATTTAAAAATGGATAGTGATTTGGAAAATTTTGGTTATATAAAATATATTCTAGATAATTGTGAAATTTGAAATTTGTATAGTAACATATGTTGTTGTTTATAAAAAGCTATTTTATAATTTAATATTTAAGTAATATTCTTGATTTTTGGAATTAATTAATGCTATATTTTAATAGATATGGAAATGATATTTAAGATTTTGTTTTATTAAATATTTGAATTATTTTTGATAATTTAAACTTGGAAAAGATTTTATTTTAAATAGGCAATAAAGTAAAGGAAGTTATCTATATTGATTGATTTTTGATTGCTTAAATTTTAAATTCGATTTAAAATTAAAGGATGGAATTATCCATCGGAGTTTAAACTATTACAAGTCCTTATCTAACTGGAAATTTCCACCTCCTATATAAGGAGAGGTACTCATCCAGAAAATCCACACAAAACCAATCTTCACAAACTCGTGCATCGTGTCTGTGTTCCATGTCCATCCACTATACTTTTTACAGATACATTAGTCGGAGCCGAGGGCGACAAATCCGACCCTCACCACCACCGTGGCCGACCCGACAACCCAGCCTCCGCTCCACCATCAGCCTCATCACCGGCCAACCATACCACACAACCCCGTCGCCAAGACGCCTCCCACACCACCATGGCCTCCGCCTCCATGGAGCACCCGTCCTCCTCGGCCACCTTGGCCGTCCCCCAAAACCCACAGAACACCAACACCACTCATCCCGGCCCAAACTCCGGCCATTCCCGGCAGCCTCCCGACTACCGTCGCCGACATCCCAAATCCAGAGAAAAAGAAATAGGGGAGAAAGGGAAAACCCTAACCTTCCTCGTCCGCCACCGCAGCACCTCGCTCCTGGCCGAGCGCCGCCACCATCGAGATCCTCCCCCCGCTCCTTCCCGCTCCGCACCGGAGCAGCAGAGACGGAGCCGCCTCGCTCCGGTCGCCGCATCTCACCCTGCCCCCTCTGTCGGACGGGCGACAGCCTCCACCGGCGTTCTCCGCCCCCTCCGGCCGCGAATCTGCCGCCTCTCGCTTCATCTGTCACCGCCCCTCTCTCCTTCCTCCAGCGCCTTCTTCCCGCGCGCCGATCCACCGCCCGAAGCCACCGGCCTCCTCGATCTAGGAGGCTGTGTCCGCACCGGTCCCGACTCGTGAGCCCTTCCGCCGCGCTCGGCGCAGCGCCGCCCCTATACGCCGAAGACCCCGCGAGAAGCTCCCTTTTTGCCATTCGAGCTCCGCCCACTTCTTCCCCTGCTAGTAACCCCGATCCGCCACTTTTCTTCTGCTCTCTCCCGATCCGCCCCTTTTCTTCTGCTCTCTCTCCCTCTCTCTTCCCCTTTATTATTTGTGATAAGAATGCATTGGGGAAACAGTCACAGAACATTAAGTTTTAATACGGTTATTAATATTATTAATTGTTATTATTATTAAGTTTTATTTTATTAGTTCATTATTTTCAATATCTATATACATAGTATTTTGGGGTAATAAAGTTTTGATACTTATAAAATCTACTGATTTGTATTTTGTTATTGGTATAAAATAATTCTAAATTTAATATATTTTTGGGTTGGGTTGCTTAAAATTTCCACATATATTAGTAAATAATTTGCCCATATTAATAGACTTTCCTAGAAATTATTGCTTGACAAAAATTGAGCTTTCAAATTTTCAAATAATTATTTAAATTATTTCCGGTTAATAAAATATAGTTTTTTTTCCTAGAAAATCTATTTTTACAAACTTAAGGTTTTAGCCTAAAACGATTTTTAATTTCCAAGTATGTACCTAAAAACATATTTTGACTAATACAAACAAATAATTTCCAAATTGTATATATAAAGTATTTTCGAGTATTACGTAAAAATTATTTATAAAAATAATTTCTAAACAAAGTATATGTATTTATTTCCACAAATTCTCTCAATTATCTTGATTGCGACTGATCATCTTTCCTATTTCCTCGCGACCTTGGACCTCTGCACCACGACCATGGCTAGTGGACAATCAGGACTTGTCGGAAACATCACACACCCGGCGTAACAACAGGCAAGATACCTTGCCATAATACTGTTTATTTTCAGTTGCATTTTATTACATATCATTGTTCATTTATTTCTAGTTCTTGATTACTGCCTGCTCAGTGATATTTACTGTACCTTGTTATTTATCCTTTGATTGCATATGGACTTAGAGTTAAGGGACCACCTCTAGTTTAGTGCATTACTTAAACTTTGACACTGTTGTGCCACGAGATGTGTGAGATATGAGTAGCATATAGCCTACGGACTTGCGTGTTGGCTGATCACTGATGCGTGCAGGACGTGCGTTAGGTCTAACTGTCAATAGTTGCGTGTTAGAAGACTTGACGGTTAGTAGTGTTACATGGTCGTGGATGCGACATGATAGGTATATTGGGTGGGGAGAACATTTCCTTGTCGTATGGGCTTCTATTGCACTTCCCTTATAACCCGAAAGCTCCGCTGGAGATACGGGTATGAGCCTCTCAGGTTGGCCACTGTCGTTTTTCAACGTCATGCTCTCGGTCACTGGTGCCCAAGTGGGGACTATACCAGATCCCATTACAGCCAAGGCTCATGCGACGAAAGGTTTGTTCTCACTGTATGTTCACTTTAGTTGGTTAGTTTACCTTAATTATGTCTTGTCACTTTCTTTGATTGTGGCATATTTATATTCAGTATTATATGGCATGTTGATGTATCTTGTTACGTCCCTCTGAGGACCTGGTTATCTCGCCAGGTGTGTGTTCTTATGTTTCGCAGGTGTTCTAGCCGTGGCCATAATCGTCACTATCTCTTCGAGGATGATTGCACTTGATCGTCTTCGCTTCGCCCGCCAAACTCATTTTATTTTCCATGTACTTTTCCTTACTTGTTGGTAGTGGATTTGTCTCCGCCTAACGATTGTATACATGACAAATTCAAAGTTGCTTTTATATCATATTTATCTTTGTGGATGAGATTTAGTACCTTGGTTACTGCATTTTACAGCTTATGTATATATACGAGGGTCCATATACTTCGTATGTATACAGCTGGCATGATTACGTTCTAGTCATACGTATTTTGGGACTGGGGCGTTATAATGTATCCCTTAACTCTGAGCGTGTCATGCGCGTAGGTTCCCTACGCGCATGTACTGAAGACGCAACGTGAGTTTTCCACACGCCGATGGTGCAGGAATCCCACGCGCTAATGGTGCAGGAATTCCACGCGCCAATGGTGCAGGAATCCCACGCGCCGATGGTGCAGGAATCCCACACGCCGATGGTGCAGGAATCCCACGCGCCGATTGTGCAGGAATCCCACGTGCCGATGGTGCTGGAATCCTACGCGCTGATGGTGCAGGAATCCCACGTGCCGATGGTGCAGGAATCCTATGCGTCGATTATACTGGAATCCCACGCGCCGATCGTGCATGAATCCCATGCGCCGGAATTGCTCTATTTCACTGTTTTGCCTGTTTAAGTTGTTTTGTAGCTAGAATCTTGAAAAACTCAAAACATGAAAGTTGTAGATCTTTTCCTTAGCTTCAAGAATATGTCACTAGTTATTTTATGCAAGTTTCTCTCATTCACGACAATGTAAGAATAGAACACGATAGTGGCCCGCCATGGCGCACTCTTAACAAGTAAACTGACATGATATATCATGACATGCTGTTACGACAGCTAGCCTGACATGACAACTATGAAAGACCTGGACACCGTGGGCGATTGTGTTTGTACAAATAAACCAGTACTGTCTTAAATTATGTCTAGGATAGGGATCCCTGAGTACCACGGTCAGGGATACCTACAGTAATTGACTAAGGCTAATAAACTAGAATAATTCAGTAGACATGAAGAGATTCCCAACTACAGGCAATCCCGTTATCTGGGCGCATTAAGTGGACTTGTAGCCCACCGACGAGTAGGGCACATTTCCAGCACACAGTCACGTGTTGCATTCTTCATAAACGGACATTCGACCTGGATAACCGGATGGTCTGCAGGGCTTGTGGCTGTTGGGATAATCTCATTGCATCTTGCTAGTAACTAGGCCTGTGATAACCTAGTTAGTTAAAAGTATCATGCCGTACTCTTGATTGACCGTGATTGATTGGATGGAGTTTATTCCAGCTTAGTCTTATCCTAATCCTGTGCAAGATTGTGACATGACATGATTATTGATGCTTGCCTTAACAATAACGATCGGGGGTCCAATTCTGTTCAGTCGAAGGGTTACAACCCCGGTCCTTATTTGGTTTAAGGGTTGTAACCTGGCTCCCGGAGCAGTTCTGTGTCCTCTCTTCGTTTATTGTCTTATTGCAACCCCATGCCATGTTCGTCATGTTTTACCTTACCTTAATACCATGATTATTTATACTGGCCTTAGCAATAAAGATCAGGGGTCCAGTTCTGTTCAGGCGAAGGGTTACAACCCCGGTCCTTGTTTGGTTTAAGGGTTGTAACCTGGCTCTCGGAGCAGTTCTGTGTCCTCTCTTCGTTTATTGTCTTCACTGTACCAATAGTATTTGAGACGGGTTTCTATTCAGGTGAAGGGCTGCAATCCCGGTCCTTGTTTGGTTTAAGGGTTGTGACTTAGCTACTTGAATGGTTTCCTCGTACTCAGTTTACTATTGTTATCTCTATTATTATCAGTTCTTTATTTATTATCTTTAATATTCTATTGTGATATGCTGGTTTTAGTTCCTAAGTGAAGCCTCCTTTGTGGCACTTGCTCTTTCTGGGGTCTGACCCAGCTGGTTTTGTATTGCCAGATATCGGAGCAGCTCCAGAGGATCTACCTACCTTCCAGCCAGATGGTGACCACCAGGCGTAACCCTGGCAACGAGTGGATTTCTTTTGTCCTCCTACTTCATTATAAAATTACTCTTTTGAGGCGTTTAGCCGACGAGCACATGTTAGCTCGTATTGCACCTTATTTATTGTCTGCCTACGGGCTGTAACATGATTGATAGATCCTAGGGTTGATCATGTATGACAGAACTCTTGCTAGTCTTGACATTTTGTACGATTAGCTTCATGATCATCCAATATGTAATGTATGGGACGCCTTGCTATTATATATTTGGTGGTCTTACATCTTGTAACATTTACTTACTTGCTTGTGATTGAGACAATAGGCTTGTTCTTGACCATAGGAGACTGATGGCTTGTAGTTAAACCCTTATGTATCTAGACAGCCATGACCGTATAGCGAGGTGGGTTGCACTTCAATATACGTAGCTGGCTATGTCTGTCCCCGCTCTCCAGTATTCTGGTTCTGGGACGTGACAACAACCCACCTCGCTATACGGTCACGGCTGTCTAGATACATGAGGGTTTAACTACAAGCCATCAGTCTCTTATGGTCATGAACAAGCCTATTGTCTCAATCTCAAGCAAGTAATAACAGTTACAAGATGTCAGAGCACCAAATATACAATAGTAAGGCATCCCATACATTACATATTTGGATGATCATGAAGCTAGTCATACAAGATGTGAAGACTAGCAAGAGTTTCAGTCATACGTGATCAACCCTAGGATTTGTTAATCATGTTACAGCCCGTAGGCAGACAGTAAGTAAAGTGCAATCAAGCTAACACGTGCTCGTCGGCTAAACGCCTCAAAAAAATATTTTTACAATAGAGTGGGAGAGCCAAAATAAAACCCACTCGTTGCCAGGGTTACGTCTGGTGGTCACCATCTGGCTGGAAGGTAGGGAGATCCTCTGGAGCTGCTCCGGTATATGGCCATACAAAACTAGTTGGGTCAGATCCCAGAAAGGGCAAGTGCCACAAAGGAGGCTTCACTTAAGAACTAAAACCAACATATCAGAACATAAAAATAAGAAGATAATTAAGACATGAAATCTAGATAGGGCAATAAATATCAAGAGATGAGAAGTTATTCTGATCAGCTATTGACAATGTGAACATAAGCAATCATGTTACTGAAGTAACCAGGTACTGGGACAAGACAAGGCTTAGACTCTATCCAACATTCATGGCCAAGCAATAAGTATGGCTTGATACTTTAACTAACTAGGGTTATCACAGGCCTAGTTACTAGCAAGATGCAATGAGATTATTCCAACAGCCACAAGCCCTGCAGACCATCCAGGTTATCCAGGTCGAATATCCATTCATGAAGGGTGCAACACATGACAGTGTGCTGGAAATGTGCCCTACTCGTCGGCAGGCTACAAGTCCACTTGTGCGCCCAAATAACGGGATTGCTTGTAGCTGGAAAATCTCTTCATGACTACTGGATTATTCTAGTTATTAGCCTTAGTCAATTTCAATGGGTACCCCTGACCGTGGTACTCAGGGGTCCCCGTCCTAGACATGATGCAAGACAATACTGGTTCATTTGTACAAACACAATCGTCCACGATGTCCAGGCCATTCATTCTTGTCATGTCGTGCTAGCCGTTGCAACAGCATATCGAGGTATATCATGTTAGATTTACTTATCAAGAGTGCGCCACGACGGGCCACTATCATGCCATGTTACTTGTCAATCATTCTTGTCGTGAGTACGCCACAACGGGCTACTGTCGTGTCATGTTACTTGTCAAGAGTGCACCACGACGGGTCACTATCGTGTTCATGGAACATGTGCAGAATTTACATGGTACAAGCATTCTATCAAGGGACCCAAGTTACACAGAGGGTCATGAGACATAAGCATAAATATAACAACCCAACAAAATAAAGGGGTGCAAGGGCTGTGGAAAGAGCCATGCGGTCCGGGAGCCAAGGGTCATGGCCTATGCGGCCAAGGATAGTCATGCGACAAAGGGGTACAGGCTCATGCGGCTGGGGGGGTGCAGGCTCATGCGACTGGGTTGAAATGAGAGTCATGCGGTAAGGCCAACCGAAGTCATGCGACTAAGGGAGAACTTGCATATACGGCTAAGGAAAATAGGGCCATGCGGCTAAGGGGGAAACATGGGCTCATGCGGCTAAGGGAACATGGGCTCATGCGGCTAAGGAAACATGGGCTTATGCGGCCAGGGGGAAACATGGGCTCATGCGACTAAGGGAACATGGGCTTATGCGGCTAAGGGAACATGGGCTAATACGGTAAAGGGAACATGGGCTCATGCGGCTAAGGGAACATGGGCTCATGTGGCAAAGGGAACATGGGCTCATGCGGCTAAGAGAACATGGGCTCATGCGGCAAAGGGAACATGGGCTCATGCGGCAAAGGTCAACCGAAGCCATGCGACTAAGGCTACCAAAACTATGCTGGTAAGGGGAACCGCAAGGGACTTGCTGCATGAAAAGCCATACGGTCAAGCACTGTTCTTCTTCTCCAACTTTCCGAGGAGAAGAACCTGAGAAGTTGGGGGTTCCCCAAACTTCCCAACCTTCAATCCAAGCCCCAAATCTAGACTTTCATAGGTCAACATAGGGTAGAATGAAATTCTCTACAACATAAAACCATCAAAACTTGAAAATAATAAAGCTTAATAGATCAAAACCCTAAGAAATCCAGAAATGCAATAAGCTTATATCTACATGAAATGAACCATGGAAATTGCATAGGCTAAGTACTAAAGTGTCTTAGAATCTCGTGAGGAAGAAAATGGAACAACAAAATTGAGTTCCTCCATGAAGCAAGTTGCACTTGCCTAAGCCTCTCTGGAGAGAGTTAATGGATGAAGAAAAAGAGTTATGAGGATTAATGTAAGGGAGAGAGTGGTTAGGTGGCTTATAAAGGAAGAGAGTGGGTGGTAGGTGGGGTTGGTCCACAAAAACTGAACCAAACCGAACCAAGCAAACCGAACCGAACCAAGCAAATGAAATGCCAAAATAAACCATGTAATGAGACATGCAATATGAGTCAAAATACATACACGTATACCAAAATACGTAATACGAACTATGGGCGTTACAACTCTACCCACCTTAAAAGAATTTCGTCTTCGGAATTTAATTAAGAGGCTAGAGAGGCAAGGACAAGCTATACTAAGCAGTCCACCATGTAATCATTCATTCAAGCAAGGAATTGAGAGCATAAGGCATAAGAAAGACATTATACCTTACGAGTCAAACAGGTCGGAATATCGCGATCGGATATCATCTTCACGTTCCCATGTTGACTCACCCAAAGAGTGATGACCCGAAGCAATACAGACTAACTTGATAGTATTGTTCTTGAGTATCTTTTCTCTTTGATCCAATATAGACACGGGCCTCTCCTCATACGAAAGGTTGGTACCAACAACCAATTCTGAATGATCCAGGATGTGGCTCGGGTCCGGGATATACCGTCGTAGTTGGGATATATGGAATACGTCATGCACCTCACGCAATGACGGTGGAAGAGCGAGATGATAGGACACATCACCTACTCGCTCGAGGATATCGAACGACCCTATATACCTAGGACTAAGCTTTCCCCGTACGCCAAAACGAATGACGCCATGGTTAGGCGAAATCATGAGGAATACATGGTCGCCGACCAAAAATTCAAGGGGACACCGATGAGAATCGGCCCAATGACGCTGGCAATCTTGCGCAACTCGAAGATGATCCCTGACTCTTCTGACTACTTCAACTGTCTGAGTAATCACTTTCGGACCGAGTATTTGCCTCTCTCTAACATCGTCCTTTGCTAGCAGGGATCTGCACTTCCTATCATACAGTACCTCAAACGGTGCCATCTGGATACTGGCTTGGAAACTGTTGTTGTACGAGAACTCCACCAGCTGCAGGTGATCCTCCCACGAACCATCAAAGTCGAGTGTACAAGATCTCAACATATCTTCCAAGGTTCGTATGGTACGCTCTGACTGACCATCTGTCTGCGGATGATAAGCTGAGCTGAAATGGAGGTGGGTTCCCAAACTCTCTTGCAGACTGCACCAAAAGTGTGACGTAAATCTTGAATCTCTGTCCGAGGTGATACTGACTGGTACACCATAAAATCTAACGATCTGCCTGAGGTACATCTCTGCTAGCTGAGCCGTCGACTGACCAACTCTGAACGGAAGAAAGTGAGCCACCTTCGTGAGCCTATATATAATAACCCAAATAGCATCTCTACCGGCCGGGGACCTAGGTAATCCAGTCACGAAATCTATGGTTATATGCTCTCACTTCCATTCTGGAATCGACAAGGGCTGAAGAAGTCCAGCTGGCCTCTGATGTTCAGCTTTAACTTGTTGGCAAACCAAACACCGAGAGACAAACCGGGCTATCTCCCTCTTCATGCCATTCCACCAAAAGTGCTGGCGGATATCACGGTACATCTTTGTACCGCCCGGATGAATCGAATACTGAGAACTGTGAGCTTCTGCCATGACCTCCTGTCTGATATTTCCACTGGGTACACAAAGACGATTCCTATGCCGAAGTGTACCGTCCTCATGGATACATAACTCTGGTCTTCGTCCTGCCTCACACTCTGCTCTGAGTCGCTGAAGCTTGAAATCTGATGACTACGCCATCCGGATCCTCTCGACTATAGTGGACTGAACTTGTAGGTTGGCCATCAATACCACATTGGTAGAAATGACAACTTCTATAACCATCTTCTGAAGATCTGCTAATAACTCTGGTTGTGCTGTTAGAAAATAAACTCCGGCTCTCCTGCTCAATGCATCTGCAACAACGTTGGCCTTCCTAGGATGATACTACATGTTGATGTCATAATCCACAAGCAGCTCTAGCCATCTCCTCTGACGCATGTTAAGATCCTTCTGAGTAAACACATACTTTAGGCTCTTGTGGTCGGTAAAAATCTCCACCCTATCTCCATACAAGTAGTGTCTCTAAAGCTTAAGTGCAAACACTACTACTGCCAACTCCAAGTCATGGGTTGGGTAATTTCTCTCATGATCACGAAGTTGACGTGACGCATAAGCTATTACCTTTCCATACTGCATCAAAACACATCCCAAACCTCTGTCTGAAGCATCACAATACACTGAGAATCCCCCGGTCCCACCTGGAAGCGTGAGAATGGGTGCCGTCATCAAACCTCGCTTCAACTTCTCAAAAGAATCCTGACATTCTGCTGTCCAAGCAAACTGCACATCCTTGCGGGTCAATTGGGTCAATGGTGCTGAAATTCGAGCAAAGTCTGAAACAAATTGCCGGTAGTAGCCGGCCAAGCCAAGAAAACTGTGAACTTCTGCAACTGTGCTAGGTACTGGCCATGTCTCGATAGCCACGATCTTCTGGAGATCTATTTCTATTCCTCCTTTGGTGATGATATGACCCAAGTATGAAATACGATCGAGCCAGAACTCACATTTACTGAACTTCGCGTACAACTGGTGCTCTCTGAGAATCTGGAGGACAACTCTGAGATGCTGCTCATGCTCCGCTTCATTCTTACTGTAGACCAGGATGTCGTCTAGGAACACAATCACGAATTGATCCAAATAAGGCATAAAGATACGATTTATGAGGTCCATGAATACAGTCGGCATATTGGTTGCTCCAAATGGCATAACAAGGAACTCCCAATGCCCATATCTAGATCTAAAAGCTATCTTCGGGATGTCCTGCTCTCTGACTCTGATCTGATGGTATCCTGACCGTAAGTCAATCTTCGAGAATACTGCTGTCCCTTGTGTTGATCAAACAAGTCATCTATCTTCGGGAGAGGGTATCTGTTCTTGATTGTCACTGAGTTCAAGATACGATAATGTACATATAATCTGGACGTACCATCCTTTTTTTTCACAAGAAGCATCGGGGCTCCCCAAGGTGTTCCACTTGCACGAATGAATCCCTTGGTCCTGAGTTCTTCAATCATCTTATACAAGATCTCCAATTCTGACGGCGCCATCCTCTAGACTCTCTCTGACACTGGTGATGTCCCTGGGATCAAGTCGATAGTAAACTCGATCTCTCGCTCTGGAGGCATTCCGGGAAGCTCTTCTGGGAAAACATCTGGAAACTCCTCGATTATTCGGGGTAACTGTACTGCTGCTACTGCCATCCGCAATACTGCAGGAGAAGGTTCAACTTCGCCTCGGAAAAAGGAAAACTCTGGCTCACCTGGAATGCTCAAAACAACCCTACCAACATGACAGTCTATCCTAGCATACTGGTTCCTTAACCAATTCATCCCTAAGACCATATCATAATCGACCATTGGAAATTCTATCAGTCTAGCGGGGAACTCTTTACTGCTAACTACGATCCGACACGAGGAAAACACTCTATCTACTCCCACGAGACCGTTACCAGTAAGTATATTAAGCCTTACTGATAATGACTCGGGCTCCAGTCCTATCCATGTCGCAAATCGTGCAGACATAAATGAATGCGATGCTCCAGAATCAAATAACATTGATACTGGGAAGGAGTTGACGAGAATAGTACCTGCCACTACCTCATCTGGTGCTAATCCTTCTTCTACGGTCATCGCCATCGCCTGACTATGCCCTCTGGATGTGGGTCCCCTCTGCTGAAAACCTCTCTGTCTGCTCTGAATCAGGGCTTGGGCTTGTGCATGCTGCTGAGGGTATTGCTGCTGGAAGGCTTACACCTGCGTCGGCAATGGCCTCTGAGGTTGATACTGTTGTTGTTGCTGGACTGGCGCTAGTCCTCTCACCGAAGGACTAGTAAAGTTGGACGATGATGAACTACCCCTATTCGGGCAGGATCCTATCTTGTGATCCGCTGCCCCACAAGCCAGGTACAATCCCTGCATCCTACGATATTCTGCCACCACATATCCTGGCTTTCCGCAATGTGAACATCCCACTGCGGAAGAGTGCTTCTACTTCTGCTGCTGAGGGTTCGTCGGGGTTGAATGTTGAATCGACGTAACGGAAGCCGCCCGCCTCGGAGCTCCAATAGTCAAAGCCCTAGCTGCTGGGGCTGGTGCTGAAGACTGGTTCATGTGGCCATAAGATCGCTTCCGACCTCCGGTCCTGTCCACGATCCTCTTAGAGGTATACTCGTGCCTCCTGGCTGCTCTCAATACCGCATCAAAAGTCTGATGCTCAAACTGCTCCACTGCCAATAAAATCTCCAGGTACAGTCCTTACTGGAACCGTTGAGCTCTGTCGAACTCGGTCGCTACCAAGGTGGGAGCAAACCGACTAAGTCTCGAAAACTTAGCCGCATATCCGTCTACCGTCCTGCCCATCTGCTTCAGATTGGTGAACCTCGTCTGTAGATCGTACCGAGCTACAGTGTCGAAGTACTTGGCCTGAAATCTCTCACGAAATACTACCCACGCAATAGGTGCCACTAATCCAACGGCCTGTGCCGCCCACCAGCTGCGGGCAAGATCCAATAACTGTAGGCGTACTACCGCCACCTTCTCGTTCTCGGGCGTCTTTGCCGCTTCTAGAATTACTTCTGTATCCTGCAGCCAAGCATCTGCGGCAATTGCATCCTCACTGCCGTCGAAGAAGGGAGGGTTCAAACGCTTGAAGCTGTTGGCTGCCTGGTTCCCTTGATGACCACCTCTGCTCAGAGCATCTTGTACTGCCTGGTGTAGGGCGTCACCCCGACGATCTTGAGACGCTAGCAATGTCCTGATGAGTCCCATTAAGGTGCCATTATCAGGCTTTACAGGCTGGACTGGCTGAACTGGTGGCTCTTGACCCCCAGTAGGCATGACTCTGGAGGCTACTCCTGAATGCTGGGCTTGATCTCCAGGTTGCTGCTGGTCCACGAAAGGTGCTCCGCCTTGCCGATCGGTAGGACCAAGAACAATGTTGCTGAAGAAGACGACATATGGAACAATAAGGAATGACCAGGACAGATCAAAGACACAAGCATGTGGTCAGGTCAAGATTTCAGGGATTTAGAGAATACGAGCAGAGATCAAGGACGAATGCTGATTGAGACATCTATTCGGTAAACTCTCACATATCTTGATTCAAAAGACCTGTATGGACCACCACTTAAACCATATAACACCCCAGAACCAGAATACTGGAGAGCGGGGGCGGACATAGCCTGCATGGACCACCATTTAAACCATGTAACACCCCAGAACCAGAATACTGGAGAGCGGGGGCGGACATAGCATGCATGGACCACCACTTAAACCATGTTACTTGTCAATCATTCTTGTCGTGAGTACGCCACAACGGGCCACTGTCGTGTCATGTTACTTGTCAAGAGTGCACCATGGCGGGTCACTATTGTGTTCATAGAACATGTGCAAAATTTACATGGTACAAGCATTCTATCAAGGGACCCAAGTTACACAGAGGGTCATGAGACATAAGCATAAATATAATAACCCAACAAAATAAAGGGGTGCAAGAGCTTTGGAAAGAGCTATGCGGTCCGGGAGCCAAGGGTCATGGCCTATGCGGCCAAGGATAGTCATGCGGCAAAGGGGTACAGGCTCATGCGGCTGGGAGGGGTGCAGGCTCATGCGGCTGGGGGGGGGGGGTGCGGGCTCATACGGCTGGGTTGAAATGAGAGTCATGCGGTAAGGCCAACCGAAGTCATGCGACTAAGGGAGAACTTGCATATGCGGCTAAGGAAAACAGGGCCATGCGGCTAAGAGGGAAACATGGGCTCATGCGGCTAAGGAAACATGGGCTCATGCGGCCAAGGAAACATGGGCTCATGCGGCAAGAGGAAACATGGGCTCATGCGACTAAGGGAACATGGGCTCATGCGGCTAAGGGAACATGGGCTAATGCGGTAAAGGGAACATGGGCTCATGCGGCTAAGGGAACATGGGCTCATGCGGCTAAAGGAACACGGGCTCATGCGGCAAAGGGAACATGGGCTCATGCGGCTAAGGGAACATGGGCTCATGCGGCTAAGGGAACATGGGCTCATGCGGCAAAGGGAACATGGGCTCATGCGGCAAAGGTCAACCGAAGCCATGCGACTAAGGCTACCAAAACCATGCTGCTAAGGGGAGCCGCAAGGGACTTGCCGCATGAAAAGCCATACGGTCAAGCACTGTTCTTCTTCTCCAACTTTCCGAGAAGAACCTGAGAAGTTGGGGGTTCTCCAAACTTCCTAACCTTCAATCCAAGCCCCAAATCTAGACTTCCATCGGTCAACATAGGGTAGAATGAAATTCTCTACAACATGAAACCATCAAAACTTAAAAATAATAAAGCTTAATAGATCAAAACCCTAAGAAATTCAGAAATGCAACAAGCTTAGATCTACATGAAATGAACCATGGAAATTACATAGGCTAAGTACTAAAGTGTCTTAGAATCTCGTGAGGAAAAAAATGGAACAACAAAATTGAGTTCCTCCATGAAGCAAGTTGCACTTGCCTAAGCCTCTCTGGTAGGTGGAGAGAGTTAATGGAGGAAAAATAAGAGTTATGAGGATTAATGGAAGAGAGAGAGTGGTTAGGTGGCTTATAAAGGAAGAGAGTGGGTGGTAGGTGGGGTTGGTCCACAAAAATCGAACCAAGCCGAACCAAGCAAACCGAACCGAACCAAGCAAATGAAATGCCAAAATAAACCATGCAATGAGACATGCAATATGAGTCAAAATACGTACATGTATACCAAAATACGTAATACGAACTACGGGCGTTACATACGCAGCAGTATTGGCGGTAGAACGCTGTAAAGCTCATCTAGAATATATAGAATTTAAGACACAATAATATAACCAGTCATCTCCGGACGGAGGAATATAATCACCACTCGATCACATAAATCTAAGAAAGATAAGCACGATAATAAAGATAAGAATACAGATGAAGTAAATAGTCTGAAATAGTACGGAGCCACAATTACAAGTTCAGAATTTAAAGACATCACAAGATCCCAAATAAATACTACAAGTCTCAAAGTTCAAGCTGAAATATAGCCCAGACAAAATCTAGCTAAACTAAGTCACTACAGGCGGTGCGTCCTCTACGAGCACCGGGTCCACAGGCTGGTCCTGGTCGTAGGCTCCATCTATGCCAAACCCGTAGTAGGTCGGGCAATCTGCATCTAAATCCTTTGAAAAATAACGGGGGTTATCCTGTTAGGATATGAGCAAGTACAAACACCAACAGCCATTCCATGTGAATTGATAAATACTATAAGAGACAATCATAATAAAATAAATAATGAATGTCAAAAACTGGAAGTAAAACTGTATAAAAAAACTGAATAGCATATCATGGGTGAGATGTAAGGTAAAGCTTGAATAAGCAGTAAATGTAATCTTATGTACGATATAAACCTATAAAGTAAGTGCCATGAGATATTAGAGCATTATGTGATCGGCTTGGGTCAAGATCAGGCTGTTCCATTTGACCGGCTATGTACAGGTAGTATAATAGTATAAGGATCAGGCCGGCCAAAATGGAAAGCAATGCACAAGTAGTATACCGTCAGGCTACACCCCACGTGTGGTGAGGGTGGAGCTATACACAAGTAATAAACAAGTAGGAGTAATGATCACATAACCTCTAATAACTCCCCATCTCCGAGTAGTATAATGACTCCCGACATGACAGGTTATGACACGGGATTCGAAGAGCAGAGGGCCAGCCCACTCCCAAATTGGTGTCTATACAAGTACAGAAAATAATATTGAACAAGTACTCATATACCAGGTGAACCATGAATGACATCTCATGACGAGATTCACGTATACTAGTCCGCGTATCCTCATATCGAGAATCAAGTATAATACTACAACTGAATCGGATATAGTAGATATCAAAGCAATAAAAACTATCAGAGAATGTACTTGCCTGAGGTCCTAAGCTGAGAAAATCGAAACTACAAACCACTCAATGAGCCACGAATGGGCAACTCGCACAACAGTCTCCTAATGCTGAAACAGACATTACCAACGTTCTCAAAATAGTCAAATTAGGTAAAAATGACTACCCATAAGTCTAATTCTGGACATAAGGGTAAAACGGTAATTTTGGGCCAAAACGGTCTCCGCCGTTGGACCCACTTTACACCGAAAAATGTGCTAGAAACTACGGTCTCTAAAGTCATTAAACTACATGTTTACAGGTCTGTTTGATGAGACAAATCCAACCGTATGTCCAAAGTTGGATACCGGTGGACCGTGCACAAATTTGCCCATTGGATTGGGTCGCGGGCCCGCCAAAATAGCGTTCCGGTCGACCTTCTCAGATTCGGACCAAACTTGGCATACAGGACCAAAAAAATGATATGGTCTTGTTGGCACAAGTTTCGTCTCGATATGATGAGCGTGCACAAAGTAATTGACAAATTTACAAAAGGTCGATATGGTAAATTTTGACGGATACGCATCAAATTCGTCGCACACATGTGACCAATTCAAATTTCGTCAAAGCCCACACGTTTATGAAGTCGATACGCACCTTTCGATACTTTTAGTTCGCGACCACGTCGCCTGGATTGACGGGACGGACGTCGTACCGGGACAATTTTTCAAAAAATTCAGTTTTGAAAACCAGTTTTTTTTCAATCTTCACAAACCAATAACTTTCTGTATAATGCATAAAAATTAAATCTACAAGAAGGATTGTGATCTCCTATATATTGTCTACAAGTTTCTTCGGACCGATTTAAAAAACTAGCAACACACTGGTCGTAAATCGACCGCAAACATAGAGTTTTGAAACAGTTTCTAAACCCAAAAAATCGAGTTTTTTCTCGATTTTGGAACTTATTTTTTTGTCGCACATGATGCGAATCGACATGAACTATTTGAAGGAACATGAAGACGTATATGTTGTGAACATACTAGAAGAAACAGATCGTGAAACGATCGAGCGAGCGTCGCGCAAGATTAAGGCGAAGTCGGGTTCGCGACTGCTGTATGCTACTGTCCTGTCTTCGCATCCTGGCCGGCCTCCGGCGGTCGTGGTGGTCGCCCAGGGTTGATGGCGAGGTCCAGGTAGTCGGGAAGGCGACGGCTAGGGTAGAGATTAGGGTTTCAGAAAAATTTCCTCTCTCTTTAATATATATAAATAGGAAGGAGGCTCGGGTTCGTTCGATTTTTTTTAAGGGGGGGTTTCGTTATGCTGCTGGTTGAGAGGGGTATGGGCTGGGCTATGCTCGGGTGTGTGTATGTGTGTGTGATTGTTTTGGGTTTTTAGTATAGGTGTAGGTTTATATATATATATATATATATATATATATATATATATATATATATATATATATATATATATACACCTCTATACATACATCTATATATATATGCATATGCATATACGTAATATTTGTATAAATAAAACCCATTAACCACTCTCCCCTTTATACATATTTTATTTAAAACTATTTTTCATTTCCCTTTTTATAAATAGTTTTATATATATATATATATACACACACACACACACACACATACCATAAATGGAATAATACAAAGAAATATATATAAATGAAATCTGAATTTATTTATAAATAAAATTAAATATTTTATATTCTATATTTACTAAATATATTAAAAAGTTCTATAAATAAAAACTCATCTGTACATGTATATTTATCTTAAAAAGTATATGTATTTAACCACTATGGTAGATACACTAACATTAAATAACTTAAATAAATATTTAAGAATAAAATAATGTAAATGACCATAATGGACCCATCTAGGATAGTGGGGGTGACAAATCTACCCTCCTAAGAAAATTTTGTCCTCGAAATTAGAACAAACTAGCACAAGAACACAAGCAATAACAAAGGGAATAATACCTCAAGGTTCGAATAGATAAGGGTAACGCTCCCGCATCTCGTCCTCTCTTTCCCAGGTAGACTCACCTGGAGAGTGATACCTCCATGCGACACGAACCAAAAGAATAACTTGGTTCCGGAGCACCTTCTCCCGACGATCCAGAATCTCTATAGGTTGCTCTGGATAGCGAAGAGTAGGCCTTACCTCTAACTCGGAGTGATCCAATAGGTGACTAGGGTCTGCCACGTACCGCCTCAACTGCGACACATGGAACACGTTATGAACTCCCTCGAGCGTAGGTGGCAACTCTAGTTAGGGGTGAGCATTCGGTCTATTCGGTCCAAACCGAACCAAAATTTCAAAAACCGAATAAACCGAATTTCAAAAAACAAAAACCGAAACCTAACCGAATCAAGCAAAAATCGAATTTAAACCGAACCGAAATAATCGATTCGGTTTTCGGTTTATTCGGTTCCTCCATAATCATTCACAAGAATCACAACAAAGATTAACAAAATTTTTTCTTTTAACTGAACTATACTTCGATTAATTAGTTTCCTCCATCATTATTCACAACAGAGATCATTAACATAAATTTTCCTTTCAATTGAACTTTACAAAAAACATGATCGCTGCCCTTTACTGAACTATACAAAAAAAACATAATCATTAGAAAAACTGAACCTAATGTCATTCACAACCTAATGTCGCAAAAAAAACATAATCACTCACAAAAAGCTGAACTATAAAAAAAATAAAAACTGAACTAAAGTCTGCCCTTTATTCATTAAAGGGACTATACAAAAACACCGCTCTCACCTGAGACCCGATCCGAAGAGTCGCGGCCTAATGGCATCTCCATATCTTCTTCTTGCCATCTTCTTCCCGTCCTCCGTCCCAGAGGACTTGCCATCTCCGATTAGTGCTACACGTGGTCCGCCGACCTTGCAGCCGCCTGCGGCCTCCCTCGACAAATCTTTCGCGGGAGCATCTCCTTCTATGGTGTAGTCGCTCCAAGTCGCACGAAGAAACAGATCTTAGAAAACCCTATGGTTTTCCAAAAGGTGAAGAGAGTGTCACGCCCCAGAACCAGGATACTGGAGAGCGGGGGCGAACATAGCCAGCTACGTATATTGAAATGAAGTCCATCTCGCTATACGGTCACGGCTGTCTAGATATGAGGGTTTACTACAAGCCAACAGTCTCTTAAGGTCAAGCCTACTGTCTCAATCTCAAGCAAGTAATATAATTATAAGATGTTTGATCACCAAATATACAATAAAAGGCGTCCCAAATATTACATATTAGCTGATCATGAAGCTAGTCGTACAAAATGCAAGGACTAGCAAGAGTTAAGTCATACATGATCAACCCTAGGATTTGTTAATCATGTTTATAGCCCGTAGGCAGACAGTGAATAAATGTGCATCGAGCTAACAGGTGCTCGTCGGCTAAACGCCTCAAAAGAATAATTTACAATAGAGTGAGCGAAACAAAATAGAAAACCCACTCGTAGCCCGGGTTCCTTCTAGTCGCCACCATCGGGCTGGAGGTTCGGTAGATCCTCGGGTGCTGCTCTGAAATCTGGCCACACAAAACCAGCTGGGTCAAACCCCAGAAAGAGCAAGTGCCACAAAGGAGGCCACAAAATAAGAACAAAAGCCAGCATATCAGAACATAAGAAAATAAAAGAAAAGTACAAGTAATAAAGAGCACGTCAGGACAATAAACGACTAGGGACGTGGAACCATTCTGGAAGCCAAGTTACAACCCGTAAACCAAACAAGGACCGGGGTTGTAACCCTTCGCCTGAATATCTCCTTGTCTCTACCCAATTATTGTTAAAGCAAGTAAAACAATCATGTTCAGGAGTACCAGGGTACAGGGGCTAGACATGACTTAGACAGGGCTAGGCAACATACATTCACAAGCGGCCAATCAATTACTACGGCTTACTACTTTAACTAACTAGGGTTATCACAAGCCTAATTACTAACAAGATGCAATAAGAATTTCCCAGTCCCAAGCCCTGCAGACTATCCAGTTATCCTTCCGCGGGTTGAGAGTATGGTTGGGTACATCGCCCCGAAGACGATATACCCTTAGGTGACTTAGAGGTACAACACATGACAGTGCGCTGGAAATGTGCTCTACTCGTCGGCAAGCTACAAGTCCAATTAAGAGCGCCCAGATAACAAGATTGCCTGTGACTGGAAATTCTCCATGAACTATAGTTTGATCTAGTCATTATCCTAATCCATATTCAGTGTGAATCCCTGACCGTGGGAACCAGGGAGTCACGTCCTAGACATGATGCAAGACAAGACAAGTGGATTGCACAAGCAAGCAAGAAGGAACACCTATGGTGTTAAGGTTGATTATACAAGTCAAGTTAGCCATCGCAACGACATCAAGTCAAGTCAAGCCGAGTCAAGTTACAAGTTACAAGTCGAGTTGCAAGTTACAAGTCAAGAGTGTGCCGCCACGGGCCACTTATCAAGTTATCAGGTTACAAGTCAAGTGTACACCCCATCGGGTCACTATCAAGAAGATCAGAAAGTACCAGGATCATAAATCACAGAAAACTACGAAAACCGTACTAGTCATAGCAAATACTAAAAATCGTGTCAAGTCATGTTGGGTCAAGATAGTCGTGCTGTGTGGAACAAAATCTCAAAACCCAATCCACAAAAGAGAAGCCAAGCTTAAAGAAATAAAACCAAAACTCCAAGAGCCAAGGGGTTGCGCAAGGGGTCAGGGGGTTGGATTGCGCAGGGTGTCAGCTGCGCAGGGTGCCAAGTGCGCAGGGGCACAGGGCGCAGGGTCGGGTGGCACATATGGCCAAGTGCGCGGGGGGCCAACTGCGCAGGGGTAAGCTACGCAGGGGTATAGGTGGCACATGAGCAGACTGCGCATGGATGGATGGCGCATGAGCAGACTGCGCATGAGCAGACTGCGCAGGAGCAGACTGCGCAGGAGCAGACTGCGCATTGATGGATGCGTGCTGGGGTTGAGCGCAGTTCGCCAAGGGGCAAGCAGTACGGTCGGCGCTGCGCTAAAGAGCACAGGCCGAGAGGGAGATGCGCAGTCCAGCACTGCGCTAAAGAGCGCAGGCTGCAGTCTTCTTCTCCAGGCCGAGAGCAAGCATCAAGAACACCAAAAATTCTATTCTTCATATCTTGATCAAATCAAGGCCAAATCTAGATTTTCAAAGTTCTAACTTGAGTAAAATTGGGTTCTCTTCCACATGGAAGCATCAAAACCCACAAAAACCCAACTAAAATAGATCAAAACCATGTAAATCCGAAAATAGAGAAAACTTAGATCTAGAACAATGGAGACTCCAAATCACAAAATGTCAAGTTCTAATATTGATCTCCATGGCCTAACCTAGCTAATGGACAAATAAAAAGTGGTTCTCATGTAGTGGCAAGGTGCACTTGCCTATGGTATTGGTGAGTTGTGTAGAGGAAGGAAGAAGAAGGAGATGGAGAAAATAAATGAAAGAGTTATGAGGAGAGAGAAAAGGTTGGTAGGGTTTTAATGAGGGTGGTTGTGGTGTGTTGAGGGTGGAGCATAGGCTAAGGTGTTCCAAATGTATGTTGAACCAAACCAAACCAAACCAAACCAAACCAATTCTCGCCTACAAAATAAAACTAAGTCATGTCAAAACCTATTTTTACGAGAAAACCAAAATCTACAAGTCGAGCCAAAAATACAATTACAGGCCAGAATCTGAGAAAATAAAATACAGGTCCAAGATACATGCAGGCTTAAATCAAAATACGTATTCTGAGATATGGGTGTTACAACTCTATCCACCTTAAAAAAATTTCGTCCTCGAAATTTAATTTAAGAGGCTAGAGAGACAAGGACAAGTCATACTTATTTACATGCAAGCTATACTAAGCAGTCAATCAAACAATCATACATGCAAGCAAGGGACGGAAGGTATAAGGCATAAGGAAGACATTATACCTTATGAGTCAAACAAGTCGGGATATCGCGATCGGATGTCGTCCTCACGCTTCCACGTTGACTCACCTAGAGAGTGATGACCCCAAGCAATACGGACTAAACTAATAGTCTTGTTCTTGAGTATCTTCTCTCTCCGGTCCAATATAGACACGGGCCTCTCCTCATACGAAAGGTTGGTACCAACAACCAGTTCCGAATGGTCTAGGATATGGCTCGGGTCCGGGATATACCATCATAATTGGGACACATGGAATACATCATGCACTCACTTAGCGACGGCGGAAGAGCAAGACGATAGGATACATCTTCTACTCGCTCCAGGATATCGAACGGCCCTATATACCTAGGACTAAGCTTTTCCTGCACGCCAAAGCGAATGATGTCGCGGTTAGGTGAGATCCTAAGGAATACATGGTCGCCGATAGCAAACTCTAAGGGACGCCGATGGACATCGGCCCAATGTCGCTGGCGGTCTTGGGCAACTCGAAGACGATCTCTGATCCTTCTGACCACTTCAACTGCCTGGGCAATCATTTCTGGACCGAACATCTGCCTCTCTCCAATATCATCCCACGCTAGCGGGGATCTGCACTTCCTACCATACAGAGCCTCGAATGGTGCCATCTGGATGCTGGCCTGGAAGCTATTGTTGTACGAGAACTCTACCAGGTGCAGGTGATCTTCCCACGACCCACCGAAATTAAGTATACAAGACCTCAACATGTCTTCAACAGTCTGGATGGTGCGCTCTGACTGGCCATCTGTCTGCGGATGATAAGCTGAGCTAAACTGAAGGTGAGTTCCCAAACTCCCTTGCAGGCTACGCCAAAAGTGTGACATAAACCTTGAATCTCTGTTCGAGGTGATACTGACTGGCACACCGTGAAGCCTGACAATCTGCCTGAGGTACATCTATGCCAACTGAGCCGTTGACTGCCCAACTCTGAATGGAAGAAAATGAGCCACCTTCGTGAGCCGGTCAACTATAACCCAAATAGCATCTCGACCAGCCGGGGATCTAGGCAATCCAGTCACAAAATCCATGGTCACATGCTCCTACTTCCACTCTAGAATCGACAAAGGCTGAAGAAGTCCAGCGGGCCTCTGATGTTCAGCTTTAACCTGCTGGCAAACCAAACACCGAGAGACAAATCGGGCTATCTCCCTCTTCATGCCATTCCACCAGAAATGCTGACGGATATCACGGTACATCTTCGTACCACCAGGATGAATAGAATACTGCGAGCTGTGAGCTTCTGCCATAACTTCCTGTCTGATATCTCAACTGGGTACACATAGACGAGTGCCGTGCCGAAGTATACCATCTTCATGAATGTACAACTCTGGCCTTCTTTCTGCCTCATACTCTATTCTGAGCCGCTGAATCTTGGAATCGGTAGACTGCACCGTACGGATCCTCTCAACTATGCTGGACTGAACCTGTAGACTGGCCATCAATGCCACACTGGTATGAAGAACCACTTCAACTCCCATCTTCTGAAGATCTGCCAATAACTCTGGTTGCGCCGCCAGGAAATAAACTCCGGCTCTCCGGCTCAACGCATCTGCTACAACGTTGGCCTTCCCTGGGTGATACTGCAAGTCCACATCGTAGTCTACCAATAGCTCGAGCCACCTTCTCTGCCGCATATTAAGGTCCTTCTGGGTGAAAATATACTTTAGGCTCTTGTGATCAGTAAATATCTCCACTCTATCTCTATACAAGTAGTGTCTCCACAACTTAAGTACAAATACTACTGTTGCCAGCTCCAAGTCGTGGGTCGGGTAATTCTTCTCATGATCACGAAGTTGACGTGATGCATAAGATATTACCTTCCCATACTGCATCAAAACACACCCCAATCCTCTGCCTGAAGCGTCGCAATAAACTGTGAATCCTCCGGTCCCATCCGGAAGTGTGAGAATGGGAGCCGTTATCAAACCTTGCTTCAACTTCTCAAATGATTCCTGACACTCCACTGTCCAAGCGAACTGCACATCCTTGCGGGTCAACTGGGTCATCGGTGCTGAAATCCTTGTAAAATCTAAAACGAATCGCCGGTAGTAGCCGGCTAATCCAAGGAAGCTGCGAACTTCTGCCACTGAGCTGGGTACTGGCCATGTCTCGATAGCCACAATCTTCTGGGGATCCACTTCCACTCCTCCTCGAGTAATGATGTGACCCAAGTACGAAATGCGATCGAGCCAGAACTCGCATTTACTGAACTTGGCGTACAACTGATGCTCTCTAAGCGTATGAAGGACGACTCTGAGATGCTGCTCATGCTCTGCTTCGCTCTTGCTGTAGACCAGGATATCATCTAGGAATACGATCACGAACTGATCTAAGTAAGGCATAAAAATACGATTCATGAGCTCCATGAATACTGCCGGCGCATTGGTCGCTCCAAAGGGCATAACAAGGAACTCCCAATGTCCATACCTCGATCGGAAAGCTGTCTTCGGGATGTCCTGCTCTCTGACTCTGATCTGGTGGTATCCTGACCGCAAGTCTATCTTCGAGAACACTGAAGCCCCTCTGAGTTGATCAAACAAGTCATCTATCCTTGGGAGAGGGTATCTGTTATTGATTGTCACTGAGTTCAAGGTACGATAATCTACACATAGCCTGGACGTACCATCCTTCTTTTTCACAAGAAGCATCGGGGCTCCCCAAGGTGATCCACTTGCACAAATAAATCCTTTGGTCCTGAGTTCTTCAATCATCTTGTACAAAATCTCCAACTCTGAAGGCGCCATCCTGTAGACTCGCTCTGATACTGGTGCCGTCCCGGGGATCAAGTCTATAGTGAACTCAATCTCCCGCTCTGGTGGCATCCCTGGAAGTTCCTCTGGGAAGACATCTGGAAACTCTTCAACTATCCGGGGCAACTGTACTGCTGCTACTGCCATCCGCAATACTGGGGAAGATGGTTCCGCTGTGCCTCTGAAAAATAAAAACTCTGGCTCGCCTGGAATGCTGAAAACAACCCTGCAAACATGGCAGTCTATCCTAACATACTGGTTCCTCAACCAATCCATGCCTAAGACTACATTATAGTCTGCCATAGGGAATTCTATAAATCTAGCGGGGAACTCTCTACCGCTAACTACGATCCGACACGAGGAAAACACTCGATCTACTCCCACAAGACCATTACCAGTAAGTATATTGAGTCTCACTGCTAATGACTCGGGCTCCAATCCTATCCGTGTCGCAAATCGTGCAGACATGAATGAATACGATGCACCAGAATCAAATAATACCAATGCTGGAGAGGAGTTGACGAGAATAGTACCTGCCACTACCTCACCTGGTGCAACTTCTTCTTCCATAGCCATCATCATGGCCTGACTTCTAACTGCGGGTCCCCTCTGCTGGAAACCTCTCTGCCTGCTCTGCACTTGGGCTTGGGTGAACTGCTGCTGGTTCTGCTGATGAAATGCCTGGGCCTGAGGCAACAAGGGCCTCGGGTACTGCTGCTGCTGCACCGGTGCTGGTCCCCTAACCGATGGACTGGTTAGGTTGGAAGAGGAAGAACTACCCCTATTCGGGCAAGCTCCTATCTTGTGATCCGCTGCTCCACAAGCTAGGCATAAACCTTGCGCCCTACGACAATCTGCCACCACATGGCCCAGCTTCCCACAATGAGAACATCCCATCGCGGAAGTCTGCTTCTGCTTCTGCTGCTGCGGGTATGTCGGGGTTGAATGCTGAACCGACGTCACTGAGGCCGCCCGCCTCGGAGTTCTAATAGTCAAACCCCTAGCTGCCGGGGCTGGAGCTGATGATTGCTGCATCTGACTGTGGGACCGCTTCCTACCTCCGGTCCTATCCACGATCCTCTAGGAGGTGTACTCATACCTCCTAGCTGCTTTCAATACTGCATCGAACGTCTGGTGCTCAAACTGCTCGACTGCCAATAAGATCTCCAAATACAGTCCCTGCTGGAACCGCTGGGCCCTATCAAACTCGGTTGCCACCAAGGTGGGGGCAAACCTACTGAGTCTAGAAAACTCAGATGCATAACTGTCGACCGATCTGCCTCCTTGCTTCAAGTTGGTGAATCTCGTCTGCAGGTCGTACCGGGCCACAGCATCAAAATACTTCGTCTGGAATCTTTCTCTAAACACCGCCCAAGAAATGGGTGCCACTAATCCTATGGCTTGCGCTTCCCACCAACTGCGAGCTAAGTCCAGCAACTGTAGCCGTACCACGGCCACCTTCTCATTCTCAGGTGTTCTAGCTGCTTCCAGAATCACCTCGGTATCCTAAAGCCAAGCGTCCGCGGCAATCGCATCTTCGCTGCCGTCGAAGAAGGGAGGGTTCAAGCGCTTGAAGCTGTTGGCCGCACTGTTCCCTGGATGACCGCCTCTGGTCAAAGCATCTGCTACTACCTGGTGCAAGGTGTCTCCTCTGCGATCCTGAGAAGCTATCAAGGTCCTGATGAGACCTACCAAGGTGCCATCATCCGGCTCGGCAGACTGAACGGGCTGAACTGGGGCTCTTCTCCAGGAGGTATAACTCTGGAGGCGACTCCGGAATACTGGGCTTGATCTCCTGGTTGCTGGTCCACGGGAGGTGCTCCACCTTGCTGATCGGCGGGGTCAGGTACAGTGCCGCTGAAGAAGACGACACAGGGAAAACAATAAGGAAGGACCAGGACAGATCAACGATACAAGCACACGATCAGGGCAAGAATCCAGAGATGTAGAGGATATGAATGGAGATCAAGGATGAGTACTGATTGAGACATCTATTCGGTAAACCCTCACATTTCTTGATTGACAAGACCTGCATGGGCCACCACTTAAACCATGTCACGCCCTAGAACCAGGATACTGGAGAGCGAGGGCGAACATAGCCAGCTACGTATATTAAAGTGAAGTCCATCTCGCTATACGGTCACGGCTGTCTAGATATGAGGGTTTACTACAAGCCAACAGTCTCTTAAGGTCAAGCCTACTGTCTCAATCTCAAGCAAGTAATATAATTACAAGATGTTTGATCACCAAATATACAATAAAAGGCATCCTAAATATTACATATCAGCTGATCATGAAGCTAGTCGTACAAAATACAAGGACTAGCAAGAGTTAAGTCATACATGATCAACCCTAGGATTTGTTAATCATGTTTACAGCCCGTAGGCAGACAGTGAATAAATGTGCATCGAGCTAACATGTGCTCGTCGGCTAAATGCCTCAAAAGAATAATTTACAATAGAGTGAGCGAAACAAAATCGAAAACCCACTCGTAGCCCGGGTTTCTTCTAGTCGCCACCATCGGGCTGGAGGTTCGGTAGATCCTCGGGTGCTGCTCCGAAATCTGGCCACACAAAACCAGCTGGGTCAAACCCCAGAAAGAGCAAGTGCCACAAAGGAGGCCACGAAATAAGAACAAAAGCCAGCATATTAGAACATAAGAAAATAAAAGAAAAGTACAAGTAATAAAGAGCACGTCAGGACAATAAACGACTAGGGACGTGGAACCATTCTGGAAGCCAGGTTACAACCCGTAAACCAAACAAGGACCGGGGTTGTAACCCTTCACCTGAATATCTCCTAGTCTCTACCCAATTATTGTTAAAGCAAGTAAAACAATCATGTTCAGGAGTACCAAGGTACAGGGGCTAGACAGGACTTAGACAGGGCTAGGCAACATACATTCACAAGCGGCCAAGCAATTACTATGGCTTACTACTTTAACTAACTAGGGTTATCACAAGCCTAATTACTAACAAGATGCAATGAGAATTTCCCAGTCCCAAGCCCTGCAGACTATCCAGTTATCCTTCCGCGGGTTGAGAGTATGGTTGGGTACATCGCCCCGAAGACGATATACCCTTAGGTGACTTAGAGGTACAACACATGACAGTGCGCTGGAAATGTGCTCTACTCGTCGACAAGCTACAAGTCCAATTAAGAGCGCCCAGATAACAAGATTGCCTGTGACTGGAAATTCTCCATGAACTATAGTTTGATCTAGTCATTATCCTAATCCATATTCAGTGTGAATCCCTGACCGTGGAAACCAGGGAGTCACGTCCTAGACATGATACAAGATAAGACAAGTGGATTGCATAAGCAAGCTAAGGTTGATTATACAAGTCAAGTTAGCCATCGCAACGGCATCAAGTCAAGTCAAGCCGAGTCAAGTTACAAGTTACAAGTCGAGTTGCAAGTTACAAGTCAAGAGTGCGCCGCCACGGGCCACTTATCAAGTTATCAGGTTACAAGTCTGTCACGCCCCAGAACCAGAATACTGGAGAGCGGGGGCAGACATAGCCAGCTACGTATATAAAATGGATTCCATCTCGCTATACGGTCACGGCTGTCTAGATACATGAGAGTTTACTACAAGCCAACAGTCTCCTATGGTCATGAACAAGCCTAGTGTCTCAATCACAAGCAAGTAAGTAAATGTTACAAGATGTATGATCATTAAATATACAATAATAAGGCGTCCCAAATATTATATATTCAGCTGATCATGAAGCTAGTCGTTACAAAATATTAGGACTAGCAAGAGTTTAGTCATACATGATCAACCCTAGGATCTGTTAATCATGTTACAGCCCGTAGGCAGACAGTAAGTAAAGTGCAATCGAGCTAAACAGGTGCTCGTCGGCTAAACGCCTCAAAAGAATATTTTTACAATAGAGTGGGAGAGCCAAAAATAACCCACTCGTTGCCAGGGTTCCGTCTAGTGGCCACCATCTGGCTGGAAGGTCGGTAGATCCTCTGGAGCTGCTCCGAAATCTGGCCACACAAAACCAGCTGGGTCAGACCCCAGAAAGAGCAAGTGCCACAAAGGAGGCTTCACTTAAGAACTAAAACCAGCAATCAGCACAAGATATAAATAAAAGTAAGAACTGGAAATAAAGAAAATACACCAGGATGATATACGACGAGATAACCATAGAACTATTTAGATAACCAGGTTACAACCCGTAAACCAAACAAGGACTGGGGTTGTAACCCTTCGTCTGAACAGAACTTGGAATTCTCACCATTTATCGGAAAAATAAATACAAGCATTCTGGTCATTCAATAGTCTGGAACAGGGTCAGGGCAAGACTAGACTGGTTAGACTCCGTCCAATCACTTCACAGCCAAGCAAGAATTACGGCTTGATACATTAACTAACTAGGGTTGTCACAAGCCTAATTACTAACAAGATGCAGTGAGATTATTCCACAGCCACAAGCCCTGCAGACCATCCAGGTTCCCCGGGTTAAAAGATTAGAGTTGAATTCAGGTGGGTACATCGTCCAGGAAACGAATGTACCCTTAGGTAGCTTGAAGGGTGCAACACATGACAGTGTGCTGGAAATATGCCCTACTCGACGGCAGGCTACAGATCCCAAGGCGTGCCCAGGTAACGGGATTGCCTGTAGCTGGAAAATCTCTTCATGACTAATATATTAATCTAGTTATTAGTCCTTAGTTCATTTCAATAGGTACTCCTGACCGTGGTACTCAAGAGTCCCATCCTAGACATGATGCAAGACAGGACTGGTTTATTTATACAAGCACAATCACCCACGGTGTCCAGGTTAATTATACAAGTCATGTCATATCAGGTAGCCGTCGCAACAGCTTATCAAGATATAACATGTCAGGTTTATCATGTCAAGTATACTTGTCAGGAGTGCGCCACGACGGGCCACTATCAGGTCATGTCAGGTCATTATGTCAGGAGTGCACCACTACGGGTCACTATTGTGTCATGCTCAGGTATCATTTCCAAACATATTAAACAAATCCATGATTATCAAGTTCATGACAAAAGGCGTAAGGATATAAAATGGACGTTAAATATCTAATAAAATATCAATATACAGGGCTATAGAAGATCAAGGGTAATCAGGCTACGCTCAAGCCAGGCTACGCTCAGGCTAGCGTACGCTCAGGTCTGCACGCCAAAGGATCCATACACTTCCAATGGGAAGCGTACGCAAGGGTCAGCGTACACAAGGGCACGCTCAAGCTACTGGTCAGCGTATGCTCAAGCTAGCGTACGAAAGGGGCCAACGTACGCCTTGCTTGCTTAAGCTAGCGTACCAAGGCACGCGTACGCTCAAGCTAGCGTACGCTCAAGACACGCTGCCAACAGGCAGCGTATCAAGGTGAGCGTACGCTCACCAAAGAGCAGCGTACGAAGGCTAGCGTACGCTCGCTAAAGAGCAGCGTACGAAGACTAGCGTACGCTCGCTAAAGAGCAGCGTACACAAGTTAGCGTACGCTCACTAAAGAGCAGCGTACACAAGGCTAGCGTACGCTCGCTAAAGAGCAGCGTACACAAGGCTAGCGTACGCTCGCTAAAGAGCAGCGTACAGCTCAGCGGCATAAGCTAAAAAGCTAGCTCACTGTTCACTGTCTTCTCCAAATGGCAGGAACAACAAGAACTCTAAGGTTGAATCTAAGCTTCAATTGTCCAAATCTTGGTCAAAATAAGTCCGAATCCAACTTTCCAAAGGTCAAAATTGGGTAGAATGAAGTTCTCTACAACATGGAACCATCAAAACTTGAAAATAAGGAAGTTTAATAGATCAAAACCACCAAAAATCCGAAAATAGCAAGACTCTAGATCTACAAGAATTAAAGCCTCAAAATGGAAAATAACAAGTTCTAATGTGGTTTAGAATCATGAGGAGAAGCTAATGAAACCATCAAAAAGAGTTCTCTTGTGGAAGCAAGTTGCACTTGCCTATGGTGTTCTTGGTTGGTGGAGAAGAGTAATGGTGGGGGAAGGAGAAGTAAATGAGAATTATGGAGGAGAGAGAAGGTTGGTGGGGATAATAAAGAGGGGGGTTGTGGTGGAAATGAAGGAGAAGCATAGGCTAAGGTGTTCCATCCTTGGCCCATGATGAACCAAGCATTGGGCCGGCCGAACCAAGCCAACCCAAACCGAGAGTTAAACCAAGCCGAGAGCTAAACAAGAAATAAGCAAATATAAGATAAAATACGTATACGTATTCCAAATACGTAATACGAACAACATGCATTACAAAGTCAAGAGTGCACCCCATCGGGTCACTATCAAGAAGATCAGAAAGTACCAGGATCGTAAATCACAGAAAACCACGAAAACCGTACTAGTCATAGCAAATACTGAAAATCGTGTCAAGTCGTGTTGGGTCAAGATAGTCGTGCTGTGTGGAACAAAATCTTAAAACCCAACCCACAAAAGAGAAGCCAAGCTTAAAGAAATAAAACCAAAACTCCAAGAGCCAATGGGTTACGCAAGAGGTCAGGGGATTGGATTGCGCAGGGTGTCAGCTGCGCAGGGTGCCAAGTGCGCTGGGGCACAGGACGCAGGGTTGGGTGGCGCATAGGGCCAAGTACGCGGGGGGCCAACTGCGCAGGAGTATAGGTGGCGCATGAGCAGACTGCGCATGAGCAGAATGCGCAGGAGCAGACTGCGCAGGAGCAGACTGCGCATTGATGGATGTGCGCTGGGGTTGAGCGCAGTTCGCCAAGGGGCAAGCAGCACGGTCTGCGCTGCGCTAAAGAGCGCAGGCCGAGAGGGGGATGCGCAGTCCAGCATTGCGCTAAAGAGCGCAGGCTGCAGTCTTCTTCTCTAGGCTGAGAGCAAGCATCAAGAACACCAAAAATTCCATTCTTCATATCTTGATCAAATCAAGGCCAAATCTAGATTTTCAAAGTTCTAACTTGAGTAAAATTGAGTTCTCTTCCACATGGAAGCATCAAAACCCACAAAAACCCAACTAAAATAGATCAAAACCATGTAAATCCAAAAATAGAGAAAACTTAGATCTAGAACAATGGAGACTCCAAATCACAAAATGTTAAGTTCTAATGTTGATCTCCATGGCCTAACCTAGCTAATGGATAAATAAAAAGTGGTTCTCATGTGGTGGCAAGGTGCACTTGCCTATGGTGTTGGTGAGTTGTGTAGAGGAAGGAAGAAGAAGGAGATGGAAAAAATAAATAAAAGAGTTATGAGGAGAGAGAAAAGGTTGGTAGGGTTTTAATGAGGGTAGTTGTGGTGTGTTGAGGGTGGAGCATAGGCTAAGGTGTTCCAAATGTATGTTGAACCAAACTAAACCAAACTAAACCAATTCTCGCCCACAAAATAAAACCAAGTCATGTCAAAACCCGTTTTTACGAGAAAACTAAAATCTGCAAGTCGAGCCAAAAATACAATTACAGGCCAGAATCCGAAAAAATAAAATACAGGTCCAAGTTACATGCAGGCTTAAATCAAAATACGTATTCTGAGATATGGGTGTTACAGAGAGAGAGAGAGAGGATTAGGTTTCTCTCCTCTCTTCTTTAACATGGCGGCTGGAGAACTTTCAGGAAAGTGGAGAGAGGAATAAAAATATGAGAGATTAGGTCTTTTCATATATATATATATAGAGGTAAGGGTAATATAGTAACTGTATAGTCTAATTCGGTTTCAGTTTTGAACCGAAACCGAAGTCTACACCCGAAACCAAAACCGATTAAAGGTTTTGGAATTTTTTACAACCGAACCCGACCCAAATTACTTTCAGACCGAACCGAAACCCTTATTTGGTTCGATTTTCGGCCCAAAACTGAATAATGCTCATCCCTAAGTCTAGTCGATAGGCCATTGCACCGACCCTTCCAAGAATAGTGAAAGGTTCGATGAAGCACGGACTAAGCTTCCCGTCTCGGCCAAAATGAATCGTGCCCCGTGTCGGAGAAATCCTCAGGAACACCATATCGCTAACCTAGATACAAGATAAGACTCAATACAAGACCCTAAAGCAAACAATCACAAGCAAGCACAAACAGAAAAACTGATACTAACCTCGAACTCTAACGGTCTCTAGTGGCTATCGGCCCAATGCCACTGTCTATCCTGAGCCACCCGAAGTCTATCCCTGATCAACTTAATCTTCTCTGCTGCATCCATTACTATCTCCGGGCCAAATAAAACTCTCTCACCGACATCGTCCCATGACAAAGGAGTGCGACATCTCCGTCCATATAGAGCCTCGACTGGCAATATCTCTATACTGGCCTGATAGCTGTTGTTGTAAGCAAACTCTACCAGGTGAAAATGGTCCTCCCAAGATCCTTCGAAGTCTAACACACAAGTACGAAGCATATCCTCGAGTGTCTGGATGGTCCTCTCTGACTGTCCGTCCGTTTGGGGGTGATACGCGGTACTGAACTTGAGCTGGGTGCCCAAGCTAGTATTCAAACTCCTCCAGAAGTAGAAAGTGAAACGACTATCCCGATCCGAGACTATGCTCACAAGAACTCCGTACAATCTGACTATCTGCCACACATACTGTAGAAGCATAAATTTTTTAGCAATCTTGACAACCATGCACCCAAGCCAGGGAGTCATATGCGCCCAAGCCAGGGAGTAATATACGCCCAAGCCAGGAAGACATATGCACCCAAGCCAAGACAGCCCACATGTGCCCAAGTTACCAGAGCAAGCTATGCGTCCATACTGGACTCCTCCAGAAGGGGGCGCATAGCCCTGTTTCAGGCTATGCGCCCAAGTCAGGACAGCCCCTGACTCGGTCAAACCCACGATCAATTGTGCACCGAAGCATATGACCACGTCAGTCTCCACGAGCAGTCGTGCACCGAAGCATGCGGCCACGTCAACCCTACGATCAACCCACGATCACGTAGTCTGCATGCGCCTATACTCTATGTGCCCAAAGCAGGACTATGTACCCACATAAAAATTAGTATATTTTTTTATATGGTGTATAACATCATTCCAGCACGAAAACGACTATAAAAGGGGTCTCATACCTCTTCAAAGCACAGAACGAAGAGCATTTCAAGAGCCAAATTGCTGCACTTCTTGCCAGTGAGCCGAGAGTTAGCAATTTTTCTTAGATTTTCTCCTACTTTATAATCGGAGTGTCAATAGAGTAAAGGAGCAACTACCGCTCAATCTCTATCGTTCCATTCCCCAGAATTCTTTTTGTACTCGGGGATCCTCAGCGCAAGATCTCTCAGGCGTAATCGATTTATGGTGCCTTGTGCCAATAAGAAAAGATAATATTTCTTTTTCTTTTTTGTGTGTGTCCACAAAAATGGTGACTCTACCGGGGACTATATTTTCCTCTGACGAGAAGGTGGTGACGTAATCCGATACCGATAAAGTGGGGAGCACTCAGAAGATATTGATCATTAAGTTCGATCAGCAGGCGTTTGAAGAGATGCTCTCGAGGGACAACTCTACTCTCTTAAAATCAGTGAAACCAAACAAGTCTCGCAAGACTTGGCTTCCAAAGGCTCGTGGTGCATATCCTGTCAGTGTCATAGAAGATATGCAATCGAAGGACTCTGCCACGTGGGCGCATAGGCCTTCCACGTGGGTGCATGGAGCTCCTCTGTGGGTGTATTGCTCTGCCGTAGAGGCTCCTGACATGAAGAAAGCACATACCGTTCCAGGCTCTACTAGCCCAACGACTTCTCTCTTATAAAATCAACAATAGAGTGTTCAACGCTCGATACTTGGCAAAGAAAAACACTACGATGCCAGGAATCAAAGTGTTCGATGCTCTGGGCAAACTCAGCGAGGCTCACAAATGAAGGAGACGAAACTGGGAGAAAACAGCGGTGCTTCACCAAGCATGTGCCCAAGAGAATGTGTGGGCGCATAACTCTGGCCAAAAGACTTCTGTCTTCGACAGATTATGCGTCCAGGGTCATGCGTCCAAGGCTATGCGCCCAAGCTCTGCTGACCCATACTATGCGCCCACATCCAAGAAGCTCGGGCATGCTGCTAAGACTTTTGGGAAGCATGCACCCAAAGGCAGACTCCAGGGTCTATGCACCCACAACAAAAAGACAGGCCCTAACGCGTATAGCATGGGGGCTGTCTTCAAGGTCATCATAGAACTTAGGTGTGGGGGTTGCCCCTGCACGTGAACTAAGTCCGGATGTGCCAACTTTCCTTACAAACCCATATGCAAAGCTCGACGATGCATGTGACATGGGTTTTAAGGCAAAACTCCCTTCCGCTGACTTACGCAACATAATAAATCATAAGTGTAAAGTGAGGAAGGATACGACAATTCATGGCGTACATCCGTGCACCAGTATTGTCATCAACTGTTGCTGCTCTAAAGCAACGAGAGTGTCTCAGAGGCAGTCCATGTTTCGACGACTGTATTGTTCTGATGATGAAAAGCGGCTGTGTGTTTCATCCAATATGGCTTCATGGGGTCCTCCTTACGGGAGCCCCAATCAAAGAAGGTGGACCACGAACCCAACTTTTTCTCTCAGTTCTGCGAACAGAAGAAGAAGAAGTCAGCCAACAGATAGCCAGCGAGTTGTTACATCTGAAGGAATCTATATGGGTACTCGGTCAAGGACGAGATTCTGTATAAATGACGAGGACTTCCAAGCTGGAGGTGATGATCCTTCAGCTGGAGGTAGTATTCCTTCAGAGTCTGATGCAGATAACCTTCACACCGGGGGTAGCCTTCCAGATGACGATGATCTCTCCGAGTCTGACGGTGACTATCGACCTCCCCTACCTGAAGACGAGGGACTTTTCAACTCAGAGACAGACAATATCAGCACCAGTTGTACTGTTTCCTCTATTCATCCTCGCATGTTATATATATACATGGCGGATAGAGAAAGACCTGAAGAAGCCAGTGATCAGACCAACAAATGGCTAGAGGGTCTTAAAACAGCATTTGCCAAGATTACTGATATGCTTACCAGTATCATGGCGGTCCAAGCTGCTGGGGCTGTTCCTCTACCTCAACCAAACATCTCAGCATACGTTAGTCCGGCTCATAGCAACAACCCTCATTCACTATAGAAGGAGTATCATTCTGTTGCGCCTCCTCCAAATCTTACAAATGCTGGGGGTGGTCCTTCACCAACGATGCCTGACAACCGTATAGTAGCCGTTTCTCAACATCTGCTCAATCAACATGATGCAATTGATTCTCTTGTTGCCCGTCTCGATACCATATCACACGAAGACGAGCTTCAGAAGATGGGGATGTCTCAACCTTATCCTCCTGAATGGGAGAATGCTACTTGCCCTCCTAACTATAAGCCACTAACGCTAAATTCATTTGACGGGATGACTTCTCATCGCCAACACATGACATACTTTAATACGCAGACTCTACACTTACCCAGGGACGATCCGTTCTTGTCAAAGCTGTTTATTAGCACCTTACAGGGGGTAGCTTTTGAATGGTTCTGCAGTCTGCCTGACAGTTGTATTAATTCCTTTAAAGATTTGGAGAGATTATTCCTCAACAGGTTTTATGAGAGTGGCATACATGTTAGTATGTCCACCCTCATCGAGACCAAGCAAAGGAGGACTGAATCTGTTATTGCTTTCATCGAACGCTTCAGGCGACTAACATTGAAGATGCCCTTCGGTATACCAGACTCAGAACTCATGGATACTTGTCGATATAACTTCCTTCCTACAGTGAAGTTCTATTTGGGTATACATAAGTACGATACATAGCCTGCTTTTATTGTGGCCGCTGATGCTGCTGAAAATGACGTCCCTAATCTGAAATTATTGGGGTTGAAGACACCCAAATCTGAAGACAAAGGCAATCACCCTCAAACTATCCCTGTCCGTAGGTGTAAAGGGAAAGAAGTCTTGAAGGTCGATACTTCCAAGGGAGCTTCCAATTCTCAGGGCGCTCCTGATAAACCAAATAAGACTTTCTCCTTTGACGAGGATGATGTTATTACCATTTTTTACACATTGACGAAGGGTAATAAACTGACATTGCCTCTACCACGACGTCCTGCAGAGGCGAACCAACTCAACGATCCCAAGTACTGTCTTTATCATCAGTACGTGCACTACTCTACCAAGGATTGCATCGTCCTGAAGAAGAAGATACAACAGATTATCGACAGCCAAGTGATCAACCTCAAAGCTGAAGACAAGGTCGTATCTTCTAACATGATCTCTCTTCAATTTGGTGACTTTCCTCCCACAGAAGTTCCAGACGGCGTAGTCCCAATCTCTAAGACAATAATGGAAGTCATCAACCTGCCGCCAGCTCGCAACTCAACTTTGGTGCCACTCACAACTGAACATGGTGAGATCATGTGGGTCTATCCGGACCTTATGCAAGAAATGATGTAGGAGGTGGTATCTTCCAAAGTAAAGAGGGGAAAAAATACAAATTATGCCATATGGTGTCTTCTCCTATTTACGAAGTTCTATCTGGTAAGACGCGATCTGGAAAGGCTTACCTACGGACTTATGACCCCACACAAGAAGATGCAATACCTTCTCAAGCTCATGTTGACTCCACAAGTTCAGAAGCTGGTCCGTCAAGTTCAGAAGCTGGTCCGTCTAAGCCGTCAACTACCGACAAAGCCAAGCAGAAGGAGACGCGATTTGACAAGTCTCTGAAGGTGCCAACTTTCGAATGCATGGATCGGCCTTACAACTTTGACATACTGGCACAACTGGCCAATACACCTACCAGGTTGTCTTTGTTCGATCTATTGCGACTCTCCAAAGAAACGCGGAAGGCCTTAAGTGAGGCATTACTACATGCCGACTCTTATCTCGCTGAAGTCAAAGCCCTTGCTGAAGATCCCGTCTCATGTCCTCATGCCACAGTACTATGGAAGTGGTGCCCAATATCACCTTTTTACAGAAGAACATGCTACTAAAAAATAATCGTCATGATAGACCTCTGTACTATACAGGGAATATCGGGGCGATTAAGGTGGATCGGATGCATATTGATCCAGGTTCCTCCTTCAGCATCATTCCTAGAAGTTTACTCCAAATTCTAGGAATCCCTTTACACAAGCTATCTGCAACCAATACAACTATCATGGCTTTCAATGCTGAAAGAAGCCACCCGTTGGGCAAGATCCGTCTCAAGTGCCAGATTGGTGATCTCTGAACAGAGGTTTCTTGCTATGTAAACGATGCCAATGTATCCTACAACGTCTTGTTGGGATGTCCGTGGATACATGAGAACATGATCGTTCCTTCTACACTTCACCACTGCTTCAAGTATGTCAACGGTGATGGCATCGTGAAGACGGAGTTTGTCGATGTCGATCTTTTTAAGGGCATTGAAGCCTACTACGGAGATTTGGTACTTTATCAATCTCAGCCTCCCAAAGACGACGGCAACGAGGCTGACGATGAAGCTGTTCATCTTCCAGTGATGGTCTCCTGATTATCCGAGTCAAAGGACGTACTACTCCAAAAAGTATGCCAAAGCCTCTCATAATATGGATTAAAAGAAGAATCCTGATAAAGTTAAACCATTGACCATCACTCTCTGTAAAACACCTCGGGTGGAACCTGCTGAAGTTTGCCTTTCCAATCCTGAATAGTTATCCTATGTGGAAAACTTGGCCAAGTTTGTGGATCCTGTTCTAGACAATGATCCTCTCAATGAGTATATCAATACTCAAAATAATGTACCTTCAGTGGATGATGTTATCCCTGAAGAAGAACTTGCATATTTTCTAAATAAAGGTTTATCTTTGAATTACTTCGATGTCTACCAATCTTTAAACCAGTACATAGATACGATATACGCCCTATAGCACGACATAGGACCACATCTCTGCATGTCGGTCACGATGCCTCATCTACGGAAAAAAGTCTGGCCAGAAGATATCCACTACTTTATCGTTCCAACTAGAAAGAAGGGTGAAGAATTGATCATCTTCGGTCGAATAATTGGCGAAAGAAAGTTCGTTCTGGACTCTACTTCTCCCAATCACAACACTGAAGCTGACTATGACTCTAGAAAAATACAACTTTTTCGATATAGTTGGCAGGCCAAAAATATCATCCAGAACATGGAATATGATATAAAAAGCGACAAGGGACTAAACTACGGTCAGGGACGACGATTGCTAATACGTCACTTTGCTCCTCCCAGCAAACCCGAGAACTGTTATCAATAAAACGGTGTTGGTTTGGATTATGTCACTCTTCCAACAACTCCTAAAGGATCATACGTCGAAGCAGATCGTTGTTTTCATTCTTCTGATTCTTGCCTCTAGGATTCAGATTCCAACATTGGAGACATGTTCAAAGTAACTTTGTCCAACATGGTGTCAGTTGACCAAATTACAGACGATGTCCAATCGATCGAGCTTGAACAATGGGCTCAAAAGATGGATACTATATGGGATCGTTACGTTTCGAACAACGTGAACCACCTACCGAAGACGAAGTCGTCCAAGTTAATTTAGGAGATGAATCATCTCTTAAACCAATCTTCATCAGCAAAAGTCTGTCTGGCGAAGAATGACAATCTCTTATACATCTTATAAGAGAATACATTGATGTCTTTGCATGGAGCTATGAAGACATGCCAGGCTTGGACCCTAAAGTTGCTATGCATCGCTTAAATATCTCGTCCAAAGCTAAGCCAGTGAAGCAGCAACAACGACGATTTCGACCAGATATCATGGAGGCCATCGAGAGTGAAGTCAAGAAGCTTATTTCATGCGGGTTCATTCGCAAAGAACAACACCCTGACTGGGTCGCTAACATTGTGCCAGTTATGAAAAAGAATGGTAAAGTTCGAGTCTGTATCGATTACCGCGATTTGAACTCTGCATGCCCGAAAGATGAGTTTCCTCTACCGATCACCGACATAATGATCCATAATACTTGCGGCTTCGAGTGGATGTCCTTCATAGATGGGTTCTCAGGCTACAACTAGACCAAGATGTTCCCCGATGATGAGAAACACACATCTTTTCGAACACCGTTGGGGGTATACTGCTATACAGTGATGCCTTTCGGATTAAAAAATGTAGGGGCGAGGGGTGACATACCAGCGATCCATAAAAACAATTTTTTGCGATCGTTTGCACAAAACAGTAGAATGCTACGTAGATGATATCGTAGTTAAAAGTCGTCTCAAGGGCAACCACCTCCAAGACTTGAGAACAGTGTTCGAACTAATGCGTGCACACCAACTCAAGATGAATCCAACCAAGTCTTTTCTGGGAGTCTCCAGCGGCAAGTTCCTTGGTTTTGTTATCACTTCAAAGGGTATACATCTTGACTCAAAGAAAGTAAAAGCTATCCTCGATATGCATCCTCCAAGAAACCTCAAAGAGCTATGCGAACTTTAAGGAAGGCTAGCCTACATCAGACGATTCATTTCAAACCTTTTTAGAAGGTGTCAACCGTTTACTCAGCTCATAAAGAAAGGAGTATCTTTCGTCTGGACTAAACAATGTCAACGCGTATTTGACGACATCAAGAAGTATCTCATAAGCCCCCCAGTATTGGTGGCTCCAATAATGGAGAAGCCCTTCTTAGTATATGTCCGTGCTATGGATCATTCCCTTGGTGTCCTATTAGCTCAGCAGAATGAAGGCGGCCATGAATAGACAATCTACTACCTCAGCTGCACGATGGTGGTGCCGAGCACAGATACACACCTGTGGAAAAGGAATGTCTCGTACTGGTATTAATTTGCTATCCAGAAGACACGCCACTATGTGTCTGGACAGACTATCCACATCATATCTAAAGTCATTCCTCTCAGAATACTCATGACTAAACTGGGTTCTCTCAATTCCCATTTAGCTATATGGGCAATGCTGTTGACTCCATACGATATGTTGTTCGTCCCTCAGAAGGCAGTAAAAGGCCAAGCGTTAGCTGATTTCCTAGCAGCTCATCCGGTGCCAGAATCTTCCAAACTCTACGATGAAATCCCTGATGAAGTAGTGGAGTCTAACACTGCAACTGAGAAAATCCCCATTTGGCGAATGTTCTTTGACGGTGCATCAAGAACATGACCTAAAGAAAATATCATGGCCGGAGTAGGCATCGTGCTTGTGTCACCCAACCATCTGGTTATACACCGTGCATATTCTCTCGTGGAATCCTGTACTAACAATGTAGCCAAATAAAATGCCCTATTGATCGGCCTTCAACTGGCAAAACAACTGGGAGTTGACTATCTAGAAGCTTACGGCGATTCTAAGCTAGTAGTTAGTCAGGTCCGAGGGGATTATGAAGTTCGTCACGAAGACCTCATCCTATATCACAAAGCGACAATCGAATTGGCTTCTACTTTCGCTAGATTCTTCATCGAGCACGTCCCTCGATTATAGAATATAAAAGCAAATGCTTTAGCTGGTCTTGCTGCTTCCTTGACCGCTCCTGTCAACACTCAGCATTCGATCACAGTGTCTGGTCGAAAATTATTCTGTGTGAAAGATGCCTTGCATATTCATCACAGTTACGCAACAGAAACAAATGTCAATGTTACAGACTAGAGATTTTCTTTCATAGACTACGCCATCTATGCAATCCTTCCTGAGGACCCATAGGAAGCAGCGTTTGTCTAAAGGCGATCCCTCAGATTTTACTATGATACAGCTACCAAAATACTGTACCAACGCTCTTACGACGGGCTACTGTTACGATGTTTATCAGACACAGAAGCCAAACATGCACTCCATGAAGCTTACGACGGAGTTTGTGGTGCACATCAACCAGTCCCCAAATTACAAGATCGCCTCATACGAATGGGTTATTATTGGCCCATGATGATAGCAGATGCTGTTGAATATGCAAAGAAGTGTAGAGCTTGTCAGTTCCATACCGACTTCATTCATCAACCTTCAGAGTTTCTACACCCGATGGCAGCATCTTGGCCTTTTGAAGCCTGGGGTATGGACGTCATAGGCCCAATCAGCCCGCCATCTTCCAGAGGACATCGGTTCATCTTAGCTATAACCGATTACTTCTCCAAATGGACGAAAGCGTTACCGCTCACCGAAGTGAAGACGTCGAACGTGATCAGTTTTATCAAACGTCACGTTATCTATCGTTTCGGCCTACCTTACAGGATCATCCATAATAATGGTCCACAATTCGCAAGCCATGCATTCTATCGGTTCTGCGATAAGAATCGAATCCAGAATGTAGCCTCTACTACCTACAATCCGGTAGCTAATGGGTTAGCAGAAGCCTTTAATAAGACCATCATTAAACTTCTTAAGAAGTTCGTGTCTTCAAACAAGCGCGATTGGAAAGAGAAGCTCGGTGAATATCTCTGGGCCTATCGTACAACGGTCCGGACTCCAACATGCATTATGCCATTCTCTCTGGTTTATGGGAGTGAAGCAGTTCTTCCCTTAGAAATTTAGATTTCTTCTCTTCGAGTATCCATAGGCAGTGAGTCGACTGCCGAAGAAAGTTACCGTCTGCGACTACAAGAACTCGAAGCGCTATAAGAAAAATACTTATTAGCTCAGCAGCGTATTGAGCTATACCAAGCACACCTTTCCAGAGCCTTTAATAAAAAGGTGAAGGAAAGAATCTTCCAAGTTGGTGATCTGGTCTTAGCAGCGAGAAGACTAGTGGTCATGACGCACAAGATAAAAGGAAAATTCTAGCCTAAATGGGAAGGTCCTTTCGTTATAGAATCAGTATATTCTAATGGTGCGTATCGACTAACCAAACCTGACGGTGACTTGCTCATGATGCCGATCAACGGCAAGTTCCTGAAGAAATATTATGTGTAACCTTTTTAAATAGTGTTCACATATTTTCAGTCATGTAAATGTATAGTGCAATGTTTATGTGATTCAAAAACATTATTTAACTATTATCCATATTTCAAGAGTCTTGAATACGCCATGGATAATAGGTCCTCTAAAAAGATTCTCCAGTAGAATTATTTCCATTTTTGACTCAGACCAAACTCGGTCTGACGAAAACAAGTCACGTCCATATTACCTCTGAACTATTTTTTGATAATTATTTCCCTACTGGGATGATTAAGAAATATTTTGCCACATCCATATTACTTCTGAACTATTTTTCGATAATTATTTTTCCAGTGGGATGATTAAGAAACATTTTGCCACGTCCATATAACCTCTGAGCAAAGCATTCCTCTAAATTATCCACTCCTACCTAATGTTATATATCCTTTCAAGTCCATATTACCTCTGGTCAGATATAGAATATCCTCTGCCATTACGTCCTCATTACCTCTATTAGCAGCTTCTTTCAACTTATTATCTATATTCAAGAACCTCGAATATAAAACGGATAATAAGTCCACATCAAATTCTCCAGCTGTCACCTCTAGTTTTCAAATTTAGGATAATTTTGTCATTTTTCATATTCTAATATTTTTGTGAATATTTATGTATTAATATTGTATTTTGGGGTTTTGTTTGATCGAGTTTGAGTTTTGTCTCATTTCGACTTGTGTTAGTGATCCGGGTCAGTTTTGGACCCAATTGGACCCGATCAATTTGTCATGACCAAACCTAGATATTTATAATTGACTAATACCATTTGATTTTAGTGGGATTAGGGATTAGAATTAGATTTAGAACTTGAAATTAGGAGTTTTTAAGTTACCATTTTGATCCCAACTCAAAACCACTCATTTTTTTTGACTTGGAGGGCTTTTGTGACTTTGCACAATGCCCCAAACCCGCCTACATGTGGCCGGCCAGCAGCAAACACCCCTTTCCTTCTTCTTATTGCAAGAAAGTTCTTTTTCTCTTCCTTTCTCTCATTCTACAAAAAACTCTTTCTTTTCCCTTTGGATTTTAAGCTCCAAAGTAAGTCAAATCTCTTCCAATTCCCTTTCATACTCTAGATCTCTCTCTAATCTTGGTGCTAACCCTTTTTTTATCTCTTATTTGTGGTTTTGATCTAGGTAGATCTTGCTTGGTGGTGGTGGAAGCATAAATTTTGGACTTTGACCTAAAAAGAAGTGATTTTGGGACTTTTTCTTGGGATTCCAACTCCCAAGAGGTAAACCCTCACTATAACCTTTGTAATTACTTCTAATTAGTGTCATTTGCATATTAGAGGATGCTTGAGGTGTAGGATAACCCATTAGAAGAGGTTTGGAACCCATTGGACTCAATTTGGGACTTTTGGCCTAGGTTTAGTGCCAAATTTGGAGAAAACCCTAAATTGACATGTATAGGTGTTGCCCCTAGCCTAATTAGACCTAATTAGGTTAGTCTGGGTGTGATGAGGCTAGGTACGTGTCCATATTTGGATACGTGGGGTCGTTTCGCGAAAAATCATAAAAATAGGCTTTTTCGGAGTTTTCGGGTTCCAACACACAGGTGACTTTTTGCACCGACACTAGAATCAGCAAGTTAGTACTTAGAATAGGTTCTAATAATTATTTAGAACTCGTGGGCAGAGTTTGGGTCGAATTCGGATAGGTTTGGTGTCCGTATCGTGCGGTATCGCGAATCGGACACTCCGAAGTCGCTAGAATGGCCATTTGGCCATTCGGGTCTCGTTTCTTGTTTTCGCTCACGTGCGCAAGTTAGATTACTTGTGTAGGGTACGTGTCTAGGCCCTAGAGGGTAGAATTGCAAGGATTTGAGTATTTGGATAGGTTTTGGGATGTTTTGGAGTGTATATATGTGTGTGTGTGTGAGTGTGTGTGTGTGTGTGTGTGTATATATATATATATATATATATATATATATATATATATATATATATATATATATATATATATATACACACATATCTTCTACACATACACATATACACATATATATATATATAAGGATTTGGGTATTCGGATAGGTTTCGGGATGTTTTGGAGTGTATGTGTAGAAACACACATATCTTCTACACATACACTCCAAAATATGTGTGTGTAGAAGATATGTGTGTGTGTGTGTGTGTGAGTGTGATATATATATATATATATATATATATATATATATATATATATATATATATATATATATATATATATATATATATATATATATATATATATATATTTTTTTTTTTTTTGGAGTGTGATATATATATATGTTTTGGAGTGTGATATATATATATATATATATATATATATATATATATATATATATATATATATATATATATATATATATATATATATATATAAGGATTTGAGTATTCGAATAGGCTTCGGGATGTTTTGGATATATATATATATATATATATATATATATAGATGTGTGTAGAGAGGGGGAGTGGCTGCCCATGGGGGGGGAGGGGTTTGCTGCCCCAACAGCAGCAATAACAGCAGCCACAACAGCAATATAAGCAGCAGAAGCAGCAGTTTTGGGGGCTGCAGTGTGTAGCCCCTTGGTCCCCAATACCCCCATGTTAGCCCCACTTCTACCCCTCCTATATAACCCCCCATTTGTGAGCCTATGTGTAGGTGTGTGTGAGAGTTGTTAGTGAGTGTGTTAGGGGATAGTTAGTAGAGAGTATTAGTTATAGTGTATCAAGGTATTGATATGTTAGTATCCTATATGTTAGGATATTGGTAGGATGCGTGTTAGATGTTTAGTTAAGGTATAGGTATTTTAGCTTTGTGTTAGATACTAGTTAGGATATTATGGTTGTTAGATATATATTAGTTTATGAGAGTTAGTTGATTAGATAGATATTGGAGAGTATCTTGGTATCTTATGATAACAAGGTAGTACCTTAAGGTATATATACATATGTTAAGATATATGATAAGATACATTAGATATGTTAGTTAGAGTGAGATAGTCGTTGGTAATAGTTAGATAAGTATCTTGGTATCTTAGGATACCAAGAGTGGTATCCCAAGGTAAAAGTGATTACCTTGGTATAGGCAAGGTAATGGAAATTACCTTGGTAAGGGTAAAGTCAAGGTATTGGACTCTAAACAAGGTATTGGTTTCGGGATACCATGTTGACCTAGATATAGGATGTCTTGGTAGGTAAATGTTAGGAATGGTATGTTTAGTTTAGTTTTGACCCTGTTGACCTAAAGTTGACTTTTTCACCAAAAGTCAATTACAAGTCAACTTTTAGCCTATAATTGACTAGAACTTGACCAGAGTCGACCAGTTGACCAAAAATCAACTATGAGTCAACTGCTAGTCTAAGTTGACCTAGATTGGACTAGGAGTTGACCAGAGTTGACCAGTTGACCAAATGTCAACTGTAAGTCAACCTTTGACCTAGTTTGATTTCCTTTGACCTAGTTTGACTTTATGTGACCTAGATTGACTTAGTGTGACATAGTTTGACCTAGTTTGACTTAGTGTGACCTAGTTTGACTGAGCTTGACCTAGATTTGCATATCATACACTAGAAAGCATGCCAAACACTATTAAACCCTAATTAACTCTTGTATATCTCATATTTAGGTCTGTGACTATCCTCTGAGCCTCGATTCCTATTGACTGCTCAGGACCGCAGACGAGTACATTTTCTGATAGTTTTCATTGTTTTGATATCTGCTATATTCGATTCAGTTGTAGTGTCTTACTTGATTCCCAATATGATGGTACACGGACTAGTATACGTTGGATCTCGTCATGAGAGGTTATTTCTGGTTTACCTAGTATATGAGTACATTGTTCGATCTTGTTTCCTGTACTTGTATAGACCCCGATTTGGGAGTGGGCTGGCCCCCTGCTCTTTAAATCCTGTGTCATGATGTGTCATGGTTAGATCCATTATACTACTCGAGTATGGGGAGTTATTAGAGGTTATGTGATCAATACTCTCATGTCACTATTCTTGTGCTTGCATCACCCTCACTGCACATAGGGTGTAGCGAGATCTTATATTTTTTGTGCTCGCTTTCCATGTTGGCCGGCTTGACCCTTCTTGAGATTTTCTTGTGATAGCCGGGCCAAATGGAATAGCCAGATCATGTGTCCCAAGCCGATCACATAATGCTCTAATATCTCATGGCACCAGTTTATGTTTACATTTATACATCAAATATCCCTGTTCTATTCTATATTCCTATATTTCATACCATGACATGATATCTGTAGAAGCATGGAATTTCAGGCGCATCTACAGGCCAGAATTCCTATGCGCTTAACACTATATGCGCTAGGGAGCTCAAACGAAGTAATTTGTACAGCAGAGGACAGCAAAAATATAGACATCAAAAGAAGATTTTTTATTTCATATAAAAGTCTATTACATATCTAAAAGAAAGGCTTTACAAAGGAGAACTTCTACAAAAAAGAAGATCCTAAGACTACAGCCAGGCGCATCTCTTCAGCGTCTCAATCAGGCGCGTCTCTTCAGCGTCTCAGTCAGGCGCATCACGAAGTCTCAGCATATGTGCTCCACTTTGATCCGATCATGTGCTTCGGCTAAAGGAACAGCTTTGAGCATAACAAGAGTGGGCGATCAACCCCACTCTAGCTGGAGGAAGAGCTCTCCAAAGCCCAAGGAAGAGGAGAGCACCGCAATTCCGATCTGCGGCTCTTCCGGCATAACGGAGACGGGACTCGAGCATCCCGACCTTTGGATGCAACAAGCACCTTCGGCCTGTGTCGGGAGCCTGCAATCCCGACTTTTGGATGTAACAGTCACCTTCACGAGTGCATACGAGACGACTCGTCGCATCTTCACCCTCGGGAGCGTCTTGGCAAAAGAACGTACTTGGGCAAAGAAGTTCATCTTTGTCAAGAAGTCAAGGAAGAGACAACAAAACTAGCTCAAATTGTTGCTATTTATAGGCCAGGACAAATCAAACCATTATGCCAAGTGGCAACCTTCCCGAAGTTAATGTAATGAACTTACATTTATGATAATGAATTTGCCTCTTCGAATTCAGCCAAGTCAAAACGGCTATTTAAAGTACTCGAAGAACTCAATAGTCGGACCAATTAAGATACGTCATACAAACAGATATGCCGGTCAGACCGCGCATCATACAGACGCGCCCATCAGCATCAAGCGTCTCATAAGGATACGCCCCACGCGTCCCCATGCACCTAGTAGAACGCAGATCAATGCGCCCACTCAAAGGCCCATCACCCGTCAAGAACATTAAATGCTGAAGTCTGATACGACAGCGGCCATGCCTCGATGACAGAGCAGCAATAACTTTTACAGAAAATGAAGCACCGCTGACGTCAGCGTCATTATTACTCTCCTCTGGCGGTTACAAGCCACGTAGCCGATCGATCATTCGTATGTGCCTCCACAGTCATACGATCGAAGACTCGTATGTGCCTCAAAAGCCGTACGCCCAGACCGGTTCGTGACTCCTGAAGGTTACGAGCCAAAGTCTTCTCATGCGCCCAATCCCAGGCGCATCTTTGAGCTACGGACATGCGCCATGTGTTCTTTGACTCAGTTCGGCCTATGAAGGGGTACTAACCACCCAAGATCTCAGCAATCGAAAGATTCTCTCCACTGCTACGTGCCAGTCCACCAATACAATATGAAGGATTCAACCCATAAGTCATGGCGCATCATCCATGCGCCGCCCGCAGCTCCAGCCACGTGGCGTTCCCACGTACAAGCACATCCTACATGTGCGTGCATGAGCAGCCCAACCTGCTTATAAATAGAGGGATCATTTCCTTCTTCCACACACACACAGATATACAGAGATGCACAGTCAAAGTTAGACGTAACCAGAGCATCAGAGTTATCATCCACAGAGATCGGAAGAGACACTCAACGTCTTCTTCCCCTCCGCAAGCTCCGATATCCAGAAAAACCCAGACCTTTAGAGAACCGAAAACCATCGTCAGATCGTCAACGGAGTCAACGCATTACCACTCGCTCCATCGACACAGGACCCAGATAAAAACAAAAGTATACTCCTAGGACTACATCGAAGTCCTATATTGTAACACTGTTTTGTTTGTAATTGAAATTGCAATCAAAGATTTTAATGGCAAACAAGCTGGTGACTCTGCTGGGGACCTCTTTCTCCTCCGCTGAGAAAGCTGTGTCGCAATCTGACGACGTGAAGGTGGGCTCCTTCCACAAGATACTGGTCGTATGCCTCAATCAACAGGCGTATGAGGAGTTTATCTCTGAAGGCAGCGCAAGTCCTTCGAAGCGACTGCCAAAGCCGAAGAAGACTCGCCAAGTCTGGGTGCGCAAGGTCGAGGCCTCTGGCACCATCACCGAAGGGGATGCGCTGATGCAGCCTAACCTCCCCGCTGACGTCCTCAGCAGCCAGGATGCGCCTTCGGGTGCAGCACATCTCTCGGGGAAATGTGGGGCTGACCACATTCTCCAACCATCTCCTTCTCAGACAAGGAAGATGCGTCGACGGAGTAGGGGTGCATCTTACGCCCTGCGCATGAACTCTGATTCATCGCAGAAGGCTTCTATCTTTGACAGACTCACTCGCTGTCGTGGCGAGAAGAATTTGGGCTCTGAGGACTATGCACTCCAGTGGGCTGGTACGAAGAAGTCCAAGGCAGCACGGGACATGCGCCTCAAATGTGCTATGCTAACGGCAAACTAGAAGTATGCACTCATAATCATGCGTGCTGCTGATGGTAAGCTGTGCAATGTTGATTCGGGTGCTTCTGTACCAGAAACGAGCCGACCCTCAAAGTTTTTGTCACGCTTGGGCGCATCTGCTGCGTTCACAACCAAGTCGTGCAAGGCAAACTCTATGGTCTTGAACCCCCGTGCCTATATTGGTTGTGTGTCTGAGGCTGGTTCAAGCCACTCTAAATGTTTCTCCCCCACCATTGATCTGGATGCATCTTTTACGCCGGATCAGGGGGTGCAGCATTCACTTGACCACCCCGGCGCTTGGCCTTGCCATGTGCCTGATGGGGGTGTGAAGTGGCACTCTCCTCTAACGATCTGCGTAATGTGATCACTCACAAACGTCGATCAGGAGAGTCGACTGACAAACACAATGCGCCCCTCACAGGGTACTCCTGTGCTATAGTCACCATCAACTGTTGTTGTAAGACAGCAGTCCCACCACAAAGGCAGTCTGTGTTCCAGCGATTGCAATCATCAATACCCCTCCAACGTCGCCTCGGAAAGAAGGTGTCGATTGAAGAGGAGCCAGAACTAAAGGTTGCTTCTTGCAACGTAATCTCTAACTCCTCATCAATCGAAAGGCGACTGGCAACTCTTCGACCTCGTCCTCATCCAAGAGCCAGCCAAGGAAAACCAATATGACTGTCCCGTCCTCAGGAGTGTTTGAAGGCACCCGGAAAAGAAAAAAAATATCAGAGGAAGCTGGGGGTAGTCAAGCCCTTGATACCCTTCAGGACATAGCTGGGGTAGTCAAGCCCTTGCTGATCTTCATAGTTGGGGGTAGCTAAGACGAAGCTCCAGGGAAAGTTCCTCTTCTACAAGAGAGCGAGGCTGAAAGCGATGCTTCAACCGATCCATCCACTTTCAGTCACATCATGATAGTATACATGACGGGAGGTGGTGATACGGAGTCAGATGTTCCACTAGCAGACCTCGTTCAGCACATGGATACTTTGGAAGGGGGACTCAAAACCCTCTCTGTCTCCATACAAATGTTGACTCAAACAGTGTTCAAGATACGGTCAACTTTGGCCAGAGCACCTTCCACCAATCTGGATCCAGGAGTCAATGGGGAATCAAGTGTGCCCCTTCAACGGGCATCCTTGAATATCGATTGCTGCGAAGCACCTCGGGTATCAGAACCTTCGAATGTACAACTCCAGACTGTACCGCCTTCTCCGACTCCCAGCTCTACGGAAGACATGGTTGAGATGATCAGGGACTTGCGGGAGCACTTCGATTCAAATAATAGACAGGAGGAGCACCAGAAGATAGAGATCCCACAACCATACCCCCTCGAATGGAACAAAGTGGTCTATCCTCCCAAGTATAAACCACAAACATTGACACCAAATAAAGGAAAGGACTCTCCACGCCATTATCTGACGTACTTCCAGTCTCAAATGGGATATCTTCCGAAGGAAGACGCGCTACTCACCAGCCTGTTTGTCGGGGCATTGAAAGGAGTGGCTTACGATTGGTACTGCAGTCTCCCTGACAACTCTATATCCTCCTTTGATGACTTGACACATCTCTTCCTCGATCGTTTCTACGACGGAGGGAAAGACATGACGATGGCGTCCCTTATAGAGGTACGTCAGAAGGTGAAAGAGACGATTCGAACATTCATCGAATGTTTTCGATAAGCCTGCTTCAGACTGCCCCCGGGTATGCCAGAGCATGCACTCCTCTCCTTCTGCAGCATGAACATGCTTACTGCGGTTAAGCTCTGGCTCAACTCCACTCCTCCTCCCGACTGGAGTTCATTGATTATTGAGGCCGAAGCAGCAGAAAAGAAGGCATACAATGCTCGTATTCTGGGAGTCAGTTTCCCCGCCTTTGAAGACAAAGGAAAACGGCCTGCTACCAGCAACCCTGGATGCGAGACAAAATGGAAGCAGGCATTGACTGTCAATGCCTCTAAAGGCGCACAAGCGCCTACCCAGAAGCCTCCGCTTGCACCGAGGCCAAAGGAGGTCTATTCTTTCAATGATGAAGACACCTTGTAACTCTTCGAGATGTTGAAGCAGGGTGATAAGATCAAATTACTGGACCCAAAGCATCCTAACGAGGTTGGAAGAGTTGACAATCTAAGGTACTGTCACTACCATTGGTTTGTCGGATATCCAACTCAGGACTATTATGTCCTCAAGAATTACATCCAGCGCATGATCAATACGAATGTCATCTCCGTCGATTACGAGGAGAAGACAGTCTCGGCCAACCTGGTGTCGCTCCAATTTGGCACCCTGCCGCCAACCACAACACAAGATGACGTCGTCTCCATCCCTAAGGCGACAATGGAGGTGGTTAACCTACCACCTACTCGTGACAACGTGAGTGGACTCATCCCACTCACCATATCTCGGGAAGAGATCTTATGGGTTCACCCAGATCTCGTCTCCGAAGTTACTCAACCGGAGGTACGCTCTGCCTCCAAAACCAAGGACAAGAAGATCAAGTCTTGTCGTATGGTCTCTTCCTCCACGGAAGAGGCACTTCCTGTACAAACACGTTCGCAGCAGAACGACCAACCTGACGAAGCCGTCGTCGATGTGGTGCCTCCCTGCACTGCCCCTGCTACCCAGGAAGAGGGCCCATCCAGACCTCCAGTTGCCAATAAACAGAAGCACGTAGAGGCCCGCTTCGATAAGCCTTTGTGAAGGAAAAATGCTTCGGGGCTAGCCAAGCCCCACAACTTTGACATACTGGCACAACTTGCCGGTACTCCTGCCCGCTTATCTCTGTTCGAGCTTCTTCGTCTTTATAACCACCACTTTTCTAAAATGAGGGTAATTTTGAATTTTATACAATTGATTATTTAATAATAGGGTTAAATCATTTTATTGATTTATTGGTAATTTTGATTATTTTAATTTAATTAAATTAGTGTCTTGTAATTTTGTTCTTTGGCTAGTGTAACCTTAGAGCTGCTTAGCCTAGAGACTAACCATGACCATGGAGGCCTAACCCATGTGACTAGATTAGCTAATTACCACTTTTTAGTCTAAGAATATTTTGGTCATTTTGTGACTTTTGAATTATTGAGGATTTTGATTAATTGGTGAGTTTTATATTATTTAAATAATATTTAAATTGATGTATTATGATTTTGGTCATTTTTATATTTTAATATTTTTGGGCATTTTTATATTTTAATATTGTATTTTGGGATTTTATTTGATCGGGTTTGAGTTTTGTCTCATTTCGACTTGTGTAGTGACCCGGGTCAGTTTTGGACCCAACTGGAACCGACCAACTTGTCATGACCAAACCCAGATATTTATATTTGACTAATCCCATTTAATTTTAGTGGGATTAGGGATTAGAATTAGATTTAGAACTTGAAATTAGGAGTTTTCAATTTACCATTTTGACTCCAACTCAAAACCCTTCTATTCTTTGACTTGGAGGGCATTTGTGACTTTGCACAAATGCCCTAACACCCTCAAATTAGTGGCCGTCTAGCAGCTCACTCCCTCTCTTCTTCCCATTTCAAGAAAAACTCTCTCTCTCTCTTCCTTTCTCTCATTCTACAAAGATCTCTTTATTTTCCTTTTGGATTTTAGGCTCAAAAGTAAGTCAAATCTCTTCCAATCTCTTCCATTTCTCTAGATCTCTCTCTAATCTTGGTGTTAATCCTTGTTTATCTCTTATTTGTGATTTTTATCTAAGTAGAACCTAGCATGGAGGGGTTGGAGGCTTAGATTTGGCTCTTGACCTAAAAAGAACCAATTTTGGGACTTTTCCTTGGGATTCCAACTCCCAAGAGGTAAACCCTAACTATAACTCTTGTAATTGCTCCTAATTAATGTTATTTACATATTAGTGGATACCCGAGGCATAGGACAACCCATTAGAAGAGGTTTGGAACCCATTGGACTCAATTCGGGACTTTCGGGCTAGGTTTAGTGCCAATTTTGGGGCAAACTCTAAATTAACATATTTGGGTGATACCCCTAGCCTAATTAGACCTAATTAGATTAGTTTGGGTGAGATGAGGCTAGGTACGTGTCCATATTTGGATACATGGGATCATTTTGCGAGAAATCATAAAAATAGGCTTTTTCGGGGTTTTCGGGTTCCAACACACGGGTGACTTTTTGCACCGACACTAGAATCGACAAGTTAGTACTTAGAATATGTTCTAATAATTATTTAGAACTCGTGGGTAGAGTTTGGGTCGAATCCGGATTGGTTTGGTGTCCGTATCACGCGATATCGCGAATCGGACACCCCGGAGTTGCCAGAATGGCCATTTGGCCATTCGGGCCTCGTTTCTCGTTTTTGCTCGCGTGCGCAAGTTAGATTGCTTGTGTGGGGGCACGTGTCTAGGCCTTAGAAGGTAGAATTACAAAGATTTGGATATTCGGATAAGTTTTGGGTCGTTTAGGAGTATATGTGTATGCGTATGTGTGTATATTTTTATGGGGAGTGTGTTAGTGTGTGGTAGTAGTGATGGTGTTGGTAGTGTGTGTGTGTGGTGGTAGTGGTGGTGTTGGTAGTGTGCATGTATGTGTGTGTGTGTGTGGGTGTTCATGGATAGATAGATATATAGATATGTAGATAGATAGATAGATAGGTAGAGGGATGAATGAATTAGTGAATGGATGATGGATGAGTGAATGGATGAATGGATGGAAGGGGGGAGCTACTGCCCCCTAAAAACAGCAGCAACAGCAGCAAATTCAGCAGAAATCAGCAGCAGCAACCCTACTTTGAGCCCCATTTAACCTCCCAATACACCCCTAATTGACCCTCCTATATACCCCCCTATATCCATCATATTTTCTACTATATAACCCCCTAATTTGTGGGTGTTAGATTGGTGTAGGTTGGTTATAAAACTAGTGGTTAGAGTGGTAGAAAATAAGCTAAGCCACATGTTAGTAGGTAATGAGAATTAACCCTTTTGGACTTTCTAGAATCAAGATACCATGATACGGTATCGAGATACTAGAAGAAGGTTGGAATACCATGTTGGAGAGTGGGAGAATACTTAGAATGAAGGTAGAAAAGTCTAGAGTGGGAGTTAGAAGCTAAGGTAATGGGATTACCTTGGAAGGGTAATAAAGGGTATGTTAAGGTATTCACATTAGAGGGTAAGTTTGTAGATGTATGAGTTGGTATTTGAGAGTTAGTTTAGAAGTAGTATTCTAGTTAGATGGGAGTTTGATGTAGAGTGGGAATTGAGGAAAGTAGTTGTGGTTTAGGATAGATGTTAAGTTAGTATCTTGATATCTCAAGATACCAATATTACCTTAAGGTAAATATTGAGAATTAAGATATGCCATAAGATGGTTTTGATGTCCAAGATAGTGAGAGATTGTGGTTGGTAATGGCTAGATAGATTAGTATCTTGCTATCCTAGGATACCGGGAGGGATACTCCTAAGGCAAAGTCGATTTGCCTTAATGTTAGCAAGTAGAGGGTAAGTACTATGTTAAGGGTAAGTTAAGATAATACCTATTTTCTAACATATGAGTTTACTGCTTTAAGATATAGTTATATTTAGGATATTATGGTTGGTAATGGTTAGAAATAGTGGACTTAGACTAGTTTTGACCTCGGTTGACCACAGTTGACTATTTTGACCAAAAGTCAACCGGAAGTCAACCGTAGCCTAAAAATGACTAGAACTTGACCGAAGTTGACCAGTTAACCCAAAGTCAACTGTTAGTCAACGTTAGTCAAGTTTAACCTAGAGTTGACCAAGGGTCGACCAGTTGACCAAAAGTTAACTGTAAGTCAACCTTTGACTTAAATCGACCTTGTTTGACTTTGTTTGACTTGCCTTGACCTAGTTTGACTTTGTTAGGCCTAGTATGACTTAGATTGATTTTGTATAATCTAGATTGACTTAGTTTGACCATGTTTGACTTAGATTGACTTAGATTGACCTAGTGTGACTTAGTTTGGCTTGGTGTGACTTAGTATGACTGAGTTTGACCTAGATTTCATAAGATATACTAGAAATTATGCCATACACTGTTAAACCCTAATTAACTCATGATATCTCATCTTTAGGTCTATGATTTCACTCTGAGCCAGATTACACAGTCGACTTATCCATCATATCACAGGCGAGTACATTCTCTGATAATATTTCTGTTTTATGATATCGTCTTTGTTTCTAGTATTTAGTATAGATATCCTTGTTCTCTTGACACATTTTTCATACGGATTGGTATTTGTTTGGATCCCGTCATAAGATGTTATTCCTCTTATATATGGTATGCCTTGTGCAAGTCTTCCTAGTTCCTTGTGCATTGTATAGACAGGATTCCTGCGAAGGCTAGCTACCTTCTCAGATAATCACGTGTCATAACGTGTCATGACTGGATCCACTATATTAGTCAGGGATGGGGGTGTTAGCGTAGATATGTGATCAATACCCCACAGTATTATATTGTATCATCATTGTATAGTGTTAATCATACACTCACGTATGATTAGTCAGGCCAAACATTATATCAAGTTCTAAGCCGATCACATGTTGAAATTAATACTAAACTCACATAGATATAGTTCCAGATTTTCGTACATGATATATACTATTTTCTTGTTCTTACATTCAGTTACAGTCTTGATATGCCTTACCATGATTCATGTACACCTTATTTTACCTTGTATATTCTCTCTATTTACTGCTACATTTTCAATATCGTCTAACTAGAACTGTTATTTAAGATTTGTGCTCGTTCCATCTTAACTGGATATGTTGACAAAATTTTACAGATTATGGCGAGGAGGATTGTCCTACCTACTACGGTCCTCATGACGTAGTCGACCTAGACTTGGAGACCCTAGTTCAGCAAGGGTTAGCTCCAGCCGATGAAACTTTAGAGTAGCTTAGCTGGTTTAGTTTGGTACTAGACTTTGTCTCCAGATTATATTTTGGCTTATTATTATTTTAGTATTTGTATTAGAGATTGTTTACTCTGTGACTCTGGACTTGTATTATTTCTGTGTTGGATCTTCTGGATGATATTTTATATCTTGTTGTCTTTATCTTTCGGTATCATCTATACTTCTTAGAGTTTGTGATTGAGTATATTATATTGTCATTGCTTGTCTTCCATTCGGAGTTGACCGTTCTCGACAGGTTTTGATATTATAATTGTTGTTAGATAGTAGACCTAGACAGCATTCTACGTCGTTTCTGCGGCATAGACTGGGATGCTGTCACGTACTCATGCCCTTACTTCGGGTGCGGGTCGTGACACATTTTTAGTGGTGGCCCATGCAGGTCGAGAGTCGCAATTAGTACGATTTTGTAGTAGTGCTCGACTTAGAGTGCTGCTACGAGCCTGCTGTTAGGATATAGGATTAGGCAGTATAGAGAGTTACTCAATCACAGTTAGGACTACTTGAGAAGATTCCTGGGATGACCCTTGAGAATCTCATTATAAACTGTCTCAAAATTCGATTCCGACAGTTTTTGTCTACTTCTTTGTTCATCGTTGAATTTGATTCTTGGTATTCATTATTGACTTGATTTTCTACCAAGATAACATTATGGGCTAGGTTGCCTCAGTCATGGAATCTATAGTCTTCTACAGCCATATTAGCTGGTTTGGCGATGAGATAGAGTCTGATTTTGGATGTATTTCTCGGGTGTGGGAATTTAAAGTTTTCACAGCCAAGCTAGCGGCAATGCAAAAATTTAAATACCATAATTCTAGAGGTATGTACCTTAGTTGCGGACTCTATGGATTACCGCTGTTGTACTTACTGGCGTAACGAGGATTCTGGTAACCTGGTTCTGGATAGACAGGTATGATTATCAGATTTCAGAATAGATACCATATAGATGGTGCCCTAGTATGATGGAATGGAATATCAGTGTGGATGTTACTTGAGTATCATGGATTAGATAGAGGGAGCTAGGCCACCTGTAGCGCAGTACCGTGCCCCGCACCATTATAGGGATATATCCCAGAGGGGCATGGCTTTTACGCTGACAGTCGAGTAGACTGACGCTACGGGTGACGGGTTAGCAGGTCTTTCTTTCATGTTCTTCTTTCCATCTTGTTGTGTGATTCCATTAGTACCTGTCAGGATGTTTTGTGCTGTGATAGATAGTATAGTGACCCTGATCAAGACCGTAATATCACGACCAGTAGGACCACAACTTGCATGTTTTAGATATAGTTTTCTTGACCTTGATTGTTGGGGGTTTAACCTAGAAGGAGTACGACCATCTTAATTTCGAGGACAAAATTTTTCTAAGGAGGGTAGATTTGTAACCACCACTTTTCTAAAATGAGGGTAATTTTGAACTTTTATACAATTGATTATTTAATAATAGGTTTAAATCATTTTATTGATTTATTGGTGATTTTGATTATTTTAATTTAATTAAATTAGTATTTTGTGATTTTGTTCTTTGACTAGTGTAACCTTAGAGATGCTTAGCCTAGAGACTAACCATGACCATGGAGGTCTAACCTATGTGACTAGATTAACTAATTACCACTTTTTAGTCTAAGGATATTTTGGTCATTTTGTGACTTTTGAATTATTTAAAATTTTGATTAATTGGTGAGTTTTATATTATTTTAATAATATTTAAATTGATGTATTGTGATTTTGGTTATTTTTATATTTTTGGGAATTTTTATATTTTAATATTGTATTTTGGGGTTTTATTTGACCGGATTTGAGTTTTGTCTCATTTCGACTTGTGTAGTGACCCGGGTCAGTTTTGGACCCAACTGGAACCGACCAACTTGTCATGACCAAACCCAGATATTTATATTTGACTAATCCCATTTGATTTTAGTGGGATTAAGGATTAGAATTAGATTTAGAACTTAAAATTAGGAGTTTCCAATTTACCATTTTGACCCCAACTCAAAACCCTTCTATTCCTTGACTTGGAGGGCATTTGTGACTTTGCACAAATGCCCTAACACCCTCAAATTAGTGGCCGGCCAGCAGCTCACTCCCTCTCTTCTTCCCGTTTCAAGAAAAACTCTCTCTCTCTCTTCCTTTCTCTCATTCTACAAAGATCTCTTTCTTTCCCCTTTGGATTTTAGGCTCAAAAGTAAGTCAAATCTCTTCCAATCTCTTCCATTTCTCTAGATCTCTCTCTAATCTTAGTGCTAACCCTTGTTTATCTCTTATTTGTGATTTTTATCTAAGTAGAACCTAGCATGAAGGGGTTGGCGGCTTAGATTTGGCTCTTGACCTAAAAAGAACCAATTTTGGGGCTTTTCCTTGGGATTCCAACTCCCAAGAGGTAAACCCTAACTCTAACACTTGTAATTGCTCCTAATTAATGTTATTTGCATATTAGAGGATACCCGAGGCATAGGACAACCCATTAGAAGAGGTTTGGAACCCATTGGACTCAATTCGGGACTTTCGGGCTAGGTTTAGTGCCAATTTTGGGGAAAACTCTAAATTGACATGTTTGGGTGATACCCCTAGCCTAATTAGACCTAATTAGGTTAGTTTGGATGAGATGAGGCTAGGTACGTGTCCATATTTGGATACGTGGGATCGTTTTGCGAGAAATCATAAAAATAGGCTTTTTCTGGGTTTTCGGGTTCCAACACACGAGTGACTTTTTGCACCGACACTAGAATCGACAAGTTAGTACTTAAAATAGGTTCTAATAATTATTTAGAACTCGTGGGTAGAGTTTGGGTCGAATCCGGATAGGTTTGGTGTCCGTATCACGCGATATCGCGAATCGGACACCCCGGAGTTGCCAGAATGGCCATTTGGCCATTCGGGCCTCGTTTCTCGTTTTCGCTCGCGTGCGCCAGTTAGATTGCTTGTGCGGGGCACGTGTCTAGGCCCTAGAGGGTAGAATTACAAAGATTTGGGTATTCAGATAAGTTTTGGGTCGTTTAGGAGTATATGTGTATGTGTGTATATTTTTATGGGGAGTGTGTTAATGTGTGGTAGTAGTGATGGTGTAGGTAGTATGCGTGTGTGGTGGTAGTGGTAGTGTTGGTAGTATGCATGTATGTGTGTGTGTGTGGGTGTTCATGGATAGATAGATATATAGATATGTAGATAGATAGGTAGAGGGATGAATGAATTAGTGAATGGATGATGGATGAGTGAATGGATGAATGGATGGAAGAGGGAGCTGCTGCCCCCTAAAAACAGCAGCAACAGCAGCAAATTCAGCAGAAATCAGCAGCAACAACCCCACTTTGAGCCCTATTTGACCTCCCAATACACCCCTAATTGACCCTCCTATATACCCCCATATATCCACCATGTAACGCCCCAGTCCCAAAATACTTAGGACTAGGTACGTATCCATGCCAGCTGCATACATACGAAGTACACTCCAATATATAGAAATCTTGTATGTATACATAAGCTGTAAAATGCAGTAGAACCATAATAACTAAATCTCATGCACTAGATAAATAAATGATATAAAAGCAACCTTGTATTTGTCATGTATACAATCGTTGGGCGGAGACAAAGTCCACTACCAACTATCTCAAATAAAATGTACAAGAAGTGATCGATAAAATAATGGGGTGTCACAACCCGCACCCTAGAGTTAGGGCACGAGAACGTAACAACGCCCAGCCTACGCCGCAATGTCGGCGGTAGAACGCTGTCCTAGGTCTCAATGCATCTAACAGTATAAGACTAAACAGTTTATACTCCCCGTATAGGGGTGACATAGCAGAATGTAAACTCAATCACATCTAAGGTAGAGCATAAAGGAAGATAGATAAAACATGAAATCGAAAAGAGATACAACAGATAGAAGTCTAAGTGTCTAAGATACAAACTCAGAATACATCTCAAAACCCAAATACAGTAATCCATAAATACAACTCAAGATGACTGAAAATAAACTATAAGCAAAAACCCTAGCTATCTATGCAACCTCTACTGTCTCCTCTAGGCTAGCAGGCAACCTCCAGGCTATCTGTAAAATTTATCCACAGGTCCAGTCAGGACAGGAGCGAGCACAATACATCTCAACAGTTCATAGCAGGTTAGAAAATATAATCATACAGTAAAGTAAGATACAAGTACTGAAAGAAATGCTGTATGTAAACAGAGAGAGAGAGAGCTGTAATAGAAATATCTACTATAAATAGAGAACTAACATGTGGCTAGTGAGTCAGAGTACAATATAGACATGTAAATGGCATAGAAGATTCTGATAAGACACTATGGAAGAGATTCTAATAAGATACTACTGGTGTATTATTCACATGTCCAATTCTACTCCCCCGTACCCCAATCAATACACAAGGATCTAAACAGGTTATGTTATTGTACATGATATCACATGGGGGCCCATAAAAGGGTGTACATGATAGTATATATGGGGGCTCCGTGAACATGAGAGTACAAGATTTATAGGAGTGTACATGTATAATGAAAGCACAGGAGTACATGATGAAAGTGAAATGCACATGACACAATGTACCCGATGCTCCCGAGGGGGATAACATCGCATGTAGAGATCCATATAGTACCAATCCGTGTGACCATCGTGACAGTACAAGTAAAGTAATCTACTGCAGGAAATAATTCTAAGCAGGATATGAAATGATCAGAGAATGTACTCGCCTGATATCTGAATGTCCAAGGTAAAGATACTGTCCGAGTAGAGGTGTCTGGCTCCTAATTAGAACAGCACAAGTCACAACATATCCAGAGGGGTAATATAAAGCACTATAATGCATTCTACATGAATCTAGATCAAACTAGGCCAAAGTCAACCCTTGGTCAACTCTGGTCAACTGTACTAGTCAAACTAGGTCAAACTAGATCATGTCCTAACCCAGTAAGTCTTACTAGGCCTAACCAAGACTATCCTAGCAAGCACACATCAATACAAGGCTATACAAGCCAACATACACCCAACTCTATATAGCATGCAATTATTCAATACTCAAATAGGCAAGAATTCACATTGGATATACACTAGGTAATCTATTACTTTAAGCTATATATGTCTACACATATATACACATGCATATATTGGTATTCAATATTAGGTCTATAATCATGGCATTTCAAATGGTTATATAAACTTATATATTACAACACAATATGCTAACATATATATAATATACATACATAGCTAAGTTAACTGTATTCATAAATACTTATTTAAGAGGCTATGTGTGTATATATGAACATGGCAAAGGGGCAAGTGAGGGTTAAATGGGCATACATAGTGTATACATATCAAAGAGTGTCAAAGTGTAAGTGAACAATGTGTCAAGTGTGATAGTGTCAACATAGTGTAAGGGGGTACATGAGGTAATATAGGATTTGTGTTAACATAGAACATTACATCTCATTAACTTGTATATTTCATACATTACATCTATTATTACAATACATTCATGCTTGCATTCATTCATCATTCATTTATTCTCTTGCACCACTATATGCACCATACATTACATACTATGAAACCTACATATTCATTACAAGCCATACTTATACATGCTTACATTAGACAGGATACTTACACCTTATACATCATTTATTTAACTATTTACTCATGCTTGCATTCTCTATTTAATTACATAATGTATATACATTAACATGGGTTAAAATCAAATAGAACATTATATTACACACAAGGGTGCACAAAATGCATATGCCGAATAGTAACTCCTACTAATAATCAATACTGTACCATCTCAGCATGAATTAAAATTTAGGATTAAAGTACGTTATAGATCTATGTGTTAGCTTTCCGAAACTTCAAACGGATCGCGTTTTCGTTTCCGGAAACTCCCGGAATCGCGAAAACACCGAGAACGCATTTGTCTTTCGTACAGCTGACACTCAAATAATTCTCCAAAAAGTTACAGAAAGTATTAGGCCTATTAATACATGTTTTTGGAAAGCTAACTTCAATACACTTCTTTTAAAAAAAACGGAAGATTAAACCGAGCTTTGAGCTAGGAGTTATGACATTTCTAAGTTAGGACTGAAATTAAAAACGTGGATAAAAATCATGACGGATTTAGGTAGTTTGAGACAAAAGAACACAAGTATATAACATAATATATCAAGAACTCACTCTCTACACTAATATATATATATATATGCGACACTATAGAACACATCTCCAATACAAAAATATGAGATTAAACATGTAATAATTCATTCATACATAACAACAACACATAGTGTGTCCAAATTTAGGATTTTCCCACATGGACACAACCACAACACAAATGACACTCCTATGACCTACAAATGGACACGAAATGGACACAAATGGAGATACAACCATGGGGGTCATTCCTATGGGTTCAAAATAGACCTATATGCATGAGGAAATGAAAAGGAGAAGGGATTTATACCTCCCGGTAGATCGAATCGAAGAAAAGCCTTTCCGGAGCGACACCGACACGTAGAGATTCCAAAAGGACACGAACGAGCTCCGAATCCTCCCAAACTTGGGTAGCTTCCTCCTTGGCTAGAATGGAGAAGGAAAGAAGAAGATTTGGTGGTGAAATGGAAGGATTTGGTGGAGAAATTGCTAGAGATTGCTCTCTAGGAATTTGGAGAAGAACAAGAGAGAGAGAGAGAGAGAGAGTGTGGATGAGAATAATGAAATGAACTTGAGCCTATCCTCTCCTAAAGTGGCTGGCCATATGGGACTATTTGTCCTATTATGGTAAGATCCAAAATTCCCCCACTAACCTATTCAATGAGTATTAGGAAAGGGCTAATTGGTTGGGGCTAAATTAGTCATTCTAAAGTCTCTATTCACACTAACCTTATCCATAATAATTAGGCTAACCTCTAACTAAAATATTTCGATCATATGGAATAAAATTAATATCATGTGGGCCATGCCTAACTAGTGTGTGGGTTCCACTAGAGTCAAACTACCCCCGGGTCCCCGTTTCAAGTCGGATTGAGTTGAAATTCGAACCCGACTCAAATAACCCCAAAACAATATCATAAATAATAAAATAATATCAAAATAATTCAGAGAGGTCAAATGCAAAAATATCTTTAGGCCAAAAATGACATTAAAATATCATAATCACATGGTTAGGCTCTAGGTCAAACAGTCTCTAGGGTTTCACTAGCAAAACGTCAAAACCACAAGTCATTGATTTAAATAATTTTAAATGATTTAAAATCACCAAAAATTATATCATGAATTAAATATCATTATTAAAATAATTATAAACACAAAATTTCAAAATTACCCTTATTTGGGAAACTGGGTGCTACAACTCTACCCACCTTAGAAAAATTTCGTCCTCGAAATTTAAGATCGATAGTACTCCTTCTAGAGCCTCTAACCTACCCAATATCTAAGGTAACACTTCCTAACACTGGAATAATAAACGGACATCTAAAAAGTGTTAATCTAGGAATACCTCCAATACTGCTCTGCTGTACTGTGGTAATGGAACTTCAATAGAATATGGACTGGAACCTATATCCAAGGGACCGGACCTATTTTAAAGTGGTCTTAACTAAGGATGAAAATGAACTGATCATAGGCTATAGGTATGCTCAAACTATTATCTTCCTATTAACCATCTATTAATACATTCTATTACCATAGGAACGATGCATTACTAAGACATATAGGCCCCTATCTCTCATAACACATTTATACTCACCAAAAGACTAGTACATCCTATCAAGGCTGATACTATAATCTCTCCTAAATCTCCTAAGCTACATGTTTATAGACACACATCCCCACATCAAGGACTAACCCATATATATCTATAACTGATACTAATGGAGTGACGTCCCTATTTTCCAATAATCAAGGTCTAAATTTTTTTTATCTAAATCATGCAATTTGAAGGAATAGTATACAAGGTCAGGGCATACCGTAGCAGTTGGAAGTCTCACCTAGGTACACTAATCATTCTAGGTCAAAACAGTACTATGGTATCAACACACAAACAATCTAGGGTGTCCTAATTGGGAAGGTAAGGGAACAACAATCATCAAGGTTGTAGGGCTGTCTACCATCCTATATGAAAAATAGTCATTAACAAGCAACTAAGAAATTATTAAAAGGTTACTATTCCATAAAATGGAAAAAATTGAAAATTTAGGCACAACAAATCACAAATAGATTTTTGTCTTGACACGATCTAAGTTGATCAATTTCGGGATAAAACGAGATTTGGGCAAGAAGGGAAATCAATGAAATCAAAGTATGAGCACGAGCATCCAATGATGGAGGTTCAGGTCATGATTAAATTTAATTCGACTGAGTACGAATACGAGGTTTATAGGCGATGAAAAGATTTCAAGGAGAATTGTCAAAGCTGTCGCGAATGAGACTCTAGGGTCAAGTTTAACTATGTCTCCATTATCGTAGATTGATACATGAAAAAAAAGCGAACCAAGGTGCAATAGGTTGATCAGACCATCATGTACCGGTTCTGATTAGACAATATGTTAGTGGGTGGCCACCCAATAAAATATGTCATGACCAAGCTCGAAAATAGATAAGCTTGCAAAACTAAGGCTAATTTAGCAGCACAAGATATAAGGGTGGTAATGATGAAAGGAATTACATAGTCCAAATTTCTTAACCAACGGGTCAAGTAATCAGATAAGGTACAAGGTTAAGCATCTAAGGAAACAAGCAGAACACCATCACATGTCGGGTCGAAAGAATTGAGTCAAGGCTAGATTTCTAATTGAAATAAGAAGAAATTTAGTATAATGGTAGAGGTTATAGTTTAGCCAGTTGACCAGAAAATTATATCAAGAAAATAGAGTATAAGAAGACGGGTTTTAGTGGGACATGATATACCTACACGAAGGTGAGCTCGTCTAGGTCTTGCATATAAGATTTGTTGGAGGGTAACAGCTAGTATTACATTCCGAATATCAAAGTCACGATAAGGAACGTCAAGGATCTCAATTAGAAAGTGGGAGTTCAAAAGGTGGTAATTAATGCACAAAAATAATGAAGATCGAGTTAGTCATCTGCTTCTGATACTCTTAAGTTCATCTGGTCATAACTTGACAATCATATCTTTACCTCACCAGTCTCCATATGAAAATTTAACCTTTACTTAAACCCTTACCATGACTACCGTAGGCAATTCCCAATTTCCAAACATCACTCTTGAAGCACAACCCTCACATTTAGGAATCAACATTAACCATTTATTTAAATTTCCAAGTTTTTTCACCTTGTCTTAAATTTGACCCAAAACCTCTAAATCCCGTTTACGAATTCCTTGAACTTGTTCAAATTGTTCTCCTCGTATTATTTAATTTAAATCTCTAGGCCTTACAAAACTTATCTTTCATCATAAAATCAACTTCCGTATTTTCTTCGACATACACCCTTGAATATTATTCTCCTAAAAATATTTCACAACTATCTTTAAACTTCTATAACTTTGTGCTCTCTCTATCCCTAGTCATTTCCTCGCAACATCTTGTTTAATATCCTTATTAAACACAATTAACTTCTCTTTTCCATTACTAACCTTCTACATAGCCTCAGAGTAAAAGTTTTCCCCAGAATCAATAACCAAGATTTTCTAAGTTCTCAAAACTAGGTTGACCTCTGATATCCTCATTAGTTTTGAATACACCTATAAACTATCTCATAACCCTAAAATTTCTCTAAATGTAATTGTTTCTAGATTGACAGTATACATCTCTTTATTCTGTTCGAGACCTTTATCACATTTCTATCTCAAGTTTCCATATGGAACACTCCACATTTGATTTCCTTTAGATCATCATAAAATAACCAGTTACGTCTTCTCTGAGCTACATAATTTATGTCACTTCCTTAACATTTCTCAGGCAAAATGATATGAAGATTCAAGAGTTGTCAAGGTATAGCTGACAGAATTATATACGAGACAGGGAATTGATATAATCAGGACAGGTATATAAGATAAGGAATGATGGTAGTAAAAATTGGCAGGAAAAGAATGATAATAGAATCTGTTCTGCTTATCTATTTAAAAGAGGGACCCATTTTTTTTGAAACAAGAATTATAATACCAAATCCAAAATAAGGCCTAGCAAAATCATTGGTTTATTGTATTAAGAAGAAATAAATTTTTGTAAGAAGTTACACAAGGTTTATAAAAATAGCTAAAGCTACACCCTAAGTAAACAATGAGAAACAAAACAAAACAAAACAACAATAATTCCTTCTTTTTTTTTGAATGACTGAAACAAAAGTAGCAAAAACATGTTCGAAAACATTTAAGGTACAATCTGATAATCATATACGTCTATCCAAAATCATGGTACTCTAAATCCTCGTCATACTAGTGAGCAAGGCTACGATAATCACAGAGTCCTTGACTTATTCACATACCTCTAGAATCATGGTATTTAATATTTTTGCGATGCCGCTAGCTTGGCTGCGAAAACCTTAAATTTTTACACCCGAGAAATATATCCAAAATCAGACTATATGTCCTCACCATGCTGGCTAATGTGACTATAGAAGACAAGATTTCCATAACTTAGATGACCTAGCCCATATAATTTTATCTTGCCAAAAATTAAATTAAATCAACAATGAATACCAAAAAAAATCAAATTTATCAACGAACATCAAAATTCAGAAATGAACAAAATCCTTCAAATCATATAACTATAAACTCGGATGCTATAGCTAACATCAAGATTCAAATTTCAACAATCTTCATCAAAATCAATAAATACAAACTCAAATTCAATAATAATCCATCAAAATCAAATTCAATAGCAGAAAGTAAAGATAAATCAAATCAAGGAAAAAAGAAAAGAGTTTTCAAATCAGAGTTAAACAAGATTCTCAAGGGTCGTCCCAGGATTCTCTCAAGGGATCCTAATTGTGATTGAGTATCTTCAAAAATATATCCTAATCCTACTGCAGGCTGTAGTGGTACTCTAGTTCAAATACCACTACATAAACTCGACCTGCATGGGCCACCACTAAAAACGTGTCACGACCCGCACCCTAGAGTTAGGGCACGCGAACGTAACAACGCCCAGCCTACGCCGCAATATCGGCGGTAGAACGCTGTCCTAGGTCTCAATTCATCTAACAATATAAGACTAAACAGTTTATACTCCCCGTATGGGGGTGACATAGCAGAATGTAAACTCAATCACATCTAAGGTAGAGCATAAAGGAAGATAGATAAAACATGAAATCGAAAAGAGATACAACAGATAGAAGTCTAAGTGTCTAAGATACAAACTCAGAATACATCTCAAAACCCAAATACAGTAATCCATAAATACAACTCAAGATGACTGAAAATAAACTATAAGCAAAAACCCTAGCTATCTATGCAACCTCTACTGCTCCTCTAGGCTAGCAGGCAACCTCCAGGCTATCTGTAAAATTTATCCACAGGTCCAGTCAGGACAGGAGCGAGCACAATACATCTCAACAGTTCATAGCAGGTTAGAAAATATAATCATGCAGTAAAGTAAGATACAAGTACTGAAAGAAATGCTGTATGTAAACAGAGAGAGAGAGAGCTGTAATAGAAATATCTACTATAAATAGAGAACTAACATGTAGCTAGTGAGTCAGAGTACAATATAGACATGTAAATGGCATAGGAGATTCTGATAAGACACTATAGAAGAGATTCTAATAAGATACTACTGGTGTATTATTCACATGTCCAATTCTACTCCCCCGTACCCCAATCAATACACAAGGATCTAAACAGGTTATGTTATTGTACATGATATCACATGGGGGCCCATGAAAGGGTGCACATGATAGTATACATGGGGGCTCCGTGAACATGAGAGTACAAGATTCACAGGAGTGTACATCTATAATGAAAGCACAGGAGTACATGATAAAAGTGAAACGCACATGACACAATGTACCCGATGCTCCCGAGGGGGATAACATCGCATGTAGAGATCCATATAGTACCAATCCGTGTGACCATCGTGACAGTACAAGTAAAGTAATCTACTGCAGGAAATAATTCTAAGCATGATATGAAATGATCAGAGAATGTACTCGCCTGATATCTGAATGTCCAAGGTAAAGATACTGTCCGAGGAGAGGTGTCTGGCTCCTAATTAGAACAGCACAAGTCACAACATGTCCAGAAGGGTAATATAAAGCACTATAATGTATTCTACATGAATCTAGGTCAAACTAGGCCAAAGTCAACCCTTGGTCAACTCTGGTCAACTGCACTAGTCAAACTAGGTTAAACTAGGTCATGTCCTAACCCAGTAAGTCTTACTAGGCCTAACCAAGACTATCCTAGCAAGCACACATCAATACAAGGCTATACAAGCCAACATACACCCAACTCTATATAGCATTCAATTATTCAATACTCAAATAGGCAAGAATTCACATTGGATATACACTAGGTAATCTATTACTTTAAGCTATATATGTCTACACATATATACACATGCATATATTGGTATTCAATATTAGGTCTATAATCATGGCATTTCAAATGGTTATATAAACTTATATATTACAACACAATATGCTAACATATATATAATATACATATATAGCTAAGTTAACTATATTCATAAATACTTATTTAAGAGGCTATGTGTGTGTATGTGAACATGGCAAAAGGGCAAGTGAGGGTTAAATGGGCATACATAGTGTATACATATCAAAGAGTGTCAAAGTGTAAGTGAACAATGTGTCAAGTGTGATAGTGTCAACATAGTGTAAGGGGGTACATGAGGTAATATAGGATTTGTGTTAACATAGAACATTACATCTCATTAATTTGTATATTGCATACATTACATCTATTATTACATTACATTCATGCTTGCATTCATTCATCATTCATTTATTCACTTGCACCACTATATGCACCATACATTACATACTATGGAACCTACATATTCATTACAAGCCATACTTATACATGCTTACATTAGATAGGATACTTACACCTCATACATCATTTATTTAAGCATTTACTCATTCTTGCATTCTCTATTTAATTACATAATGTATATACATTAACATGGGTTAAAATCAAATAGAATATTATATTACACACAAGGGTGCACAAAATACATATGTCGAATAGTAACTCCTACTAATAATCAATACTGTACCATCTCTGCATGAATTAAAATTTAGGATTAAAGTATGTTATAGATCTATGTGTTAGCTTTCCGAAACTTCAAACGGATCGCGTTTTCGTTTCCGAAAACTCCCGGAATCGCAAAAACACCGAGAACGCGTTTATCTTTCGTACAGCTGACACTCAAATAATTCTCCAGAAAGTTACAGAAAGAATTAGGCCTATTAATACACGTTTTTGGAAATCTAACTTCAATACGCTTCTTTTAAAAAAAACAGGAGATTAAACCGAGCTTTGAGCTAGGAGTTATGAACCGAACTTTGAGCTAGGAGTTATGACATTTCTAAGTTAGGGCTGAAATTAAAAATGTGGATAAAAATCATGACGGATTTAGGTAGTTTGAGACAAAAGAACACAAGTATATAACATAATATATCAAGAACTCACTCTCTACACTAATATATATATATATATGAGACACTATATAACACATCTCCAATACAAAAATATGAGATTAAACATGTAATAATTCATTCATACATAACAACAACACATAGTGTGTCCAAATTTAGGATTTTCCCACATGGACACAACCACAACACAAAGGACACTCCTATGACCTCCAAATGGACACGAAATGGACACAAATAGAGATACAACTATGGGGGTCATTCCTATGTGTTCAAAATAGACCTATATGCATGAGGAAATGAAAAGGAGAAGGGATTTATACCTCCCGGTAGATCGAATCGAAAAAAAGCCTTCCCGGAGCGACACCGACACGTAGAGATTCCAAAAGGGCACGAACGAGCTCAGAATCCTCCCAAACTTGGGTAGCTTCCTCCTTGGCTAGAATGGAGAAGGAAAGAAGAAGATTTGGTGGTGAAATGGAAGGATTTGGTGTAGAAATTGCTAGGAATTGCTCTCTAGGAATTTGGGGAAGAACAAGAGAGAGAGTGTGGATGAGAATAATGAAATGAACTTGAGCCTATCCTCTCCTAAAGTGGCTGGCCATATGGGGCTATTTATCCTATTATGGTAAGGTCCAAAATGCCCCCACTAACCTATTCTATGAGTATTAGGAAAGGGCTAATTGGTTGGGGCTAAATTAGTCATTCTAAAGTCTCTAATCACACTAACCTTATCCATAATAATTAGTCTAACCTCTAACTAAAATATTTCTATCATGTGGACTAAAATTAATATCATGTGGGCCATGCCTAACTAGTGTGTGGTCCCACTAGAGTCAAACTACCCCCGAGTCCCCGTTTTAAGTCGGATTGAGTTAAAATTCGAACCCGACTCAAATAACCCCAAAACAATATCATAAATAATAAAATAATATCAAAATAATTCAGAGAGGTCAAATGCAAAAATATCCTTAGGCCAAAAATGACATTAAAATATTATAATCACATGGTTAGGCTCTAGGTCAAACAGTCTCTAAGTTTCACTAGCAAAACGTCAAAACCACAAGTCATTGATTTAAATAATTTTAAAATGATTTAAAATCACCAAAAATCATATCATGAATTAAATATCATTATTAAAATAATTATAAACACAAAATTTCAAAATTACCCTCATTTGGGAAACTGGGTGCTACATGGGACGAACCAAGCGCAATCGTCTTCGAAAGAACGGAGAAGATCACGGCCTTGGCTAGAACACCTGTAAAATTACAGAAGCACACACCTGGAGAGATAACCAGGTCCTCAGAGGGACATAACAAGATACACAAAGAACATGCCATAATAAACTGAATATATAATATGTCACAAACCGAAATAAGTGACAAGACGACAATAAGGTAATCTAACCGTACTACAGTGTTTATGCAGTTAAGAATAAACCTCCAACGCATGGGCACTCTGGCTCAGTAGTAGTAATCTTAGGTATGGCCCATCAGGATACCAGGGACCTCAAAGCATAACATTCATCGAATGTCAGAGGCCAGCAGTAAATCAGTATCAGGATCCAGGACCGTATCTCCCGCAGAGATAACCGGCAATAGGGAAGTGCATACTTGGCCCATACGTCAAGGAACTGTTCTTCCCACCCAATGCCTAACAGAGTCACATCCATGTGTCATATACCTCTACTAACTGCTAAGTCTCCTAACATGCCTCTATTAGCAGTTAGCCCTATCGCATGCGCATGGGGGATCAGCCCACACACAAGAACCTCTACATGCTACTCATCTCACACATCCTCGTGGTACAACTGTGTCAAGGTATATACGATACACTACAGACGGTAGTCTCTTAACTCTAAGTCCATATGCAGTCAAAGAATAATAACAAAGTATATCTAATATCACTGAGTAGACAGTAAATCAGGAACGGTAATAACTGGAAATAAATGAACAGTGATATGTAATAAAATGCAAACTGAATATAAACAGTATAATGGTAAGGTATCTTGCCTGAGGGTGGTGCGAGAAGCAGCAAAAATCCAATAATCAGAATTGTCAACACGAAAGTCAAAATCTACAAGAAGCTCCGGATGCTTGGTGTTGATTCTGTTGTTGTTTGTTGATGCCATCGTCGCGGGACTGGTGTCGCGGCGTACGAGACTGAGCGCGCTTGCCGGGGAGAGGCGGACGAAGGTGGAGGAAGGAAAGTGGAGAAGGGATGGGGAGATTAGGGTTTTTTCCAAAACATATAGATGTATATATATATAACACTTATTTATATATGTATATTAGGGAGGGGTCGGCCAAAGCTGTTGCTTGGTTAAATAGATGGGCGGCCAAGCATATGGCATGCTGCTGCTGCTATTTCTTTAAAAGATTGGGGTGGTCGGTGGGGCCGACCACCCAATCTTTTATTCTTTTTTTTTAATTTAAGGAAAGGGAAAATTTTATTGACTAAAGAAATGGAGCGAAAGCTCCTACAGGTGCATGGGAAAACCATGCAAACAAAAGTGGCGCAAGGGATAAACCATGCTGCTGCTCCTTTCATTGTTGCTTGCAAGTGGTCGGCTCCCACATGGTGGGGCCGACCACTTAGGGTATTTATTATTATTATTATTATTATTTTTTTCTCAATCTTTTCTTTTCTTTTCTTAAAACTTTAGTATACATATATATATCTATACATATATATATATATGTCCATATCCATAAATACACCAAAAAATCTATTTAAAATCCAAATATTATTTAAAAGTCAACTATCTAATTATTTAATATATTTGAGCATATCTACATATGTATAATTTCAATCCTTAATAAATCAACTAAAATAATAATAATATTTAAATAGGAAAACATGTTTATTAAATCTCCACCAATTTGAAATAAAAGTTTAATATTATCTAACTATATATATGATGCATCAAAAATATATTTTTACATATATACACAAATTTAAATTGCCATAAAAGGCAACAATAATAATATCACATTAATATCAAATAATATCAACAATAATAAAATGTCTATTTAATTTTCACAAAATAACTTTAGTAATAATAAAATAATAAAAATTGTTCCAACGTGTGAACTTTACTATACACCCTCATTTGGGCCCAGAAAAATGTACCATTTTTGTAACACATTATTAAATAATAGAAACGTAAATTTTTGTACCACTAATTAATATTTAGAAAATATTTCCCAAACATTAAAATAAATTAAGAAATATTTTACACCCATAAAATATACGTCCATGGTCGTCATTGATCACACCATATGTCTACTTGGGCTTAAATTTGGTCCAGGCCCAGTTCGGGCTGAAATGGGCCAAACCGGGTCATCAAAAAAATTAAATAAAACCATAAATTGTATAAATTAATTTGAAGTCTAATAAAATACAAAAAAATAATTTTTAAAAAATAGGGGTTTTACATCCTACCCAACTTACAAGAATTTCGTCCTCGAAATTTAGGAATAATAGGATAAATAGGGTTGGGGGATAGGAAGAGTTCGTAAATACCAAAATATAATTAAATTTTGGAGGAGGCGATAAAACGGCGTTCAACACTACCATGCAATAGAAAATTGTGGAGTCGATATACACAAAAATATATCATGGTTATGGAATTGAATAAGGATTTCTAGTGAATGTAACAAAATTTCGATAATCAAATTTGGAAAGTAATAAGGAATTGAGTAGATCAAAAAAGAATAATTTAGACATTTGGGAGATGTGGTTCCTAGAGAGAAACTGGAAACTAATCGCCTCGATTGAGAGTTTGATTTAAGTGAATGATTAGAATCATTCTCGAGTGCTCAAGAACAATTGGAAGGACACGATAATAATTCTAGGGTTGAGAAATGAGGAGTAGTTAAATGCGAGGATATAGCCACATGAGTCGGTCGGTGGCTATCTACATTTGTGTATAATTAACCGATTGGGCAACCAAAGATGATACCTTGAGTCTATCTTAGCAAGTACAGTGCCTTGTCTTTCCAAAATGAGTAAAAGACAAGAACAACAAGGTTTCAAAGACGGTGTTATATATTGAGTACGAATTACGGGGTTCATAGGCGGCAAAAATAATTCAAAAGAGAATTGCCAAGACTGTCGCGGATGAGACTCTAAGGCAAGTTTACTATGTCTCCATCCACGTAGAATAATATGTGATAAGCGAACCAAAGTGCAATAGGTTAATCAGACCATCATGCACCGGTTCTGATTAGACAATATGTTAGTGGGTGCACCCAATAAATATTTCATGATCAAGCTTGATAACGAAATAAGCTTGCAAAACTGAAGCTACGTTAGCAGCGTGAGATAGTCAAAATATGAGCAAGGGAGGTACTGATGAAGAAAATTTTAAATAGTCCAAGATCTTTAAAAATTAAGTCTTTCTCGAAGTATGGGCCTATACAGTTGTCCTAGTGTTTCTTTATCTATGGCTGGGTAGACTAGATAAGGTAGGATCCTCTGAATTTATAGTCTAAGCAAACTTATCAATATGGGTCACAAGGACAAAGGCTTTGTTGGGCCGTAAGGTATTCTACCCAACTTACAAGGGTTAAACTAGTAATGGGATGGGACAATGGGTTAAGCAATCAAGATAAAGTACAAGTTAGGCATTTTAAGGAGAAAAATAGAACACAATCACATATCGGGTCGAAAGAATTGAGTCGAGGTTGAATTCCTATCCGTTGTCGAAAAATATATCGGTATCATGGTAAAGATAATAGTTTGGCCATTTTGACCATAAGGTCATATCAAGAAATAGAGTACAAGGAGATGGGTATTAGTGGGACATGATATGTCTACATAAAGGTGGACTTGTCTAGGCCATACATATGAAATTTGTTGGAAGGAAAAGTCTAATATTGTACTCCAAATATACAAGTCATGGTAGGGGACGCCAGAGGATCAAAAATAGAAAGTGGGAGTTCACGAGGTGATAATTAATGCACAAAAATAAAGAAGACCAAGTTAAAGCATGAAATAAAATTAATTAAAGAATCCAGTAAAATAATTTAGGAATACAATTCCGGAGAGAAGATAGTCTCCTAGATGAATACAATTAAGGAACCATTAACTCATTATTCAAATTGCAAATGGGTTAGAAGGTCGCAATTAAAAGATCTAGAATTGAAGGAAGGTCGAGTAAGTCGAGGTAAAAATTCAGTCACATAGCTGAGTAGATGACTAACAACACTTGTGTATATACTACTATCATGGTCATAAGTGACATGGCAATTAGTGTGGAATACTTAGTAGGGTTATCTTGGGGCCTACCATTAAAGTTTAACTCAAGTATCCTCCAAAAGTTTAAAAAATAAACTTTCAAAAATATACCACAAAAATTTGTATTTACTCCAAGCCGTTCAAATTCATCATAAAAATTTAAATCACTCTCATAAATCTCAAAGCAAAATTTTATCACGTTACTACTAACCTTTTCCAAAATTAACGTTTAAATTCAACTATTTAACTCAAGAGTTCATAATTTACGAATCCATAAAAAAAATTTCACAATCAATCAAAAATTTAACACTCTAAAATTTTCAAATAATTTATAATAAAACTCTTAGCATATTAAAAGCAATCTCAAAAATTAGGCTCAATGCTCTCATCAATTTTAAATTCTATTCATGCTAAGTTATTCCAACAAAATCACAACTTTTAAATGGTAACTTCCCTTAATCAATCAAAATAACTTTCCATCACATCCTTCGAAATTCTCCCAATTTTTTTTTATTAGCAATCCCACATTAAACTAAATTTTCAAATAATCTTATCAGTCAAAATCTTTTTTTTTTTACCAAAAATATAAATAGATTTGAAAATCCTCAATCATAGGACACAATTTAAAATAAAGAAAAATTCTCAAAAATCATTTTCATAACTTTCAAATATTTTAAACCAAAATTTACCGTCATACTTCCACTTAAAATTCAAAATTTACTAAACACGAAAATCGTAAGTTGTACAACTCAAATTTTAAATAATTTCTATGGCCATTTTTAAGAGCTAAGATCATCTTCACACCAATTTATAACTGTTCAAAGGCGTATAACTATAATACAATAATCATAAACATCAAAAATCAAAAATCAAATAAATTTTATATTTGTTCAAAGATGTATATCTATTACCCAAAACTCATAAATATCACAACTCGAAGAGCAAATCAATTTTATACTTGTGCAAGGATGTATAACTATAATTCAATAATTCATAAATATTAAATCTTTGAAAATCAATCAATTTCTTAAACCATGTATGAAATCCTATAAATCCTCTGGTGTTTACTATTTAAAAATCTCAAGGTTAAAACTTTCCGTGGTAATATCCTACTTTACCAATTACTAATCATTAAATCACACAAAAAACCTTTTTAACTCAATTAGAGTCTTGAATGTATTCCAATTGCCAATATAACCATTCTAGCCATGTATTTGACCTATGAGCATATACTAGTGTAGTCATCTTCCTAGTTGACACTAAGCACGAAAATAAAAATCAACGGTAGAAAGGAATCAAGCAAGATGCAATTCAAGAAGGTCGAACAAGAGTTCGGAAATTGAGCCAAGGGAAGAGGTCAAGCTGTATGGATGAGATTCCTAGATTCTAATCCTATGTTGCAGGTTCACATCGGTACAGTAACGTAACCGAAGTGACAAACTCGACCTGCATGGGCCACCACAAAAACATGTAACGCTCCAGTCCCAAAATACTTAGGACTAGGTAAGTATCCATGCCAGCTGCATACATACGAAGTACACTCCAATATATGGAAATCTTGTATGTATACATAAGCTGTAAAATACAGTAGAACCATAATAACTAAATCTTATCCACTAGATAAATAAATGATATAAAAGCAACTTTGAATTTGTCATGTATATAATCATTGGGCGGAGACAAAGTCCACTACCAACTATCTCAAATAAAATGTACAAGAAGTGATCGATAAAATAATAGGACGAACCAAGCGCAATCGTCTTCGAAAGAATGGAGAAGATCACGGCCTTGGCTAGAACACCTGCAAAATCACAGAAGCACACACCTGGAGAGATAACCAGGTCCTCAGAGGGACATAACAAGATACACAAAGAACATGCCATAATAAACTGAATATATAATATGTCACAAACCGAAATAAGTGACAAGACGACAATAAGGTAATCTAACCATACTACAGTGTTTATGCAGTTAAGAACAAACCTCCAACGCATGGGCACTCTGGCTTAGTAGCAGTAATCTCAGGTATGGCCCATCAGGATACCAGGGACCTCAAAGCATAACATTCATCGAATGTCAGAGGCCAGCAGTAAATCAGTATCAGGATCCAAGACCGTATCTCCCGCGGAGATAACCGACAATAGGGAAGTGCATACTTGGCCCATACGTCAAGAAACTGTTCTTCCCACCCAATGCCTAACAGAGTCACATCCATGTCTCATATACCTCTACTAACTGCTAAGTCTCCTAACATGCCTCTATTAGCAGTTAGCCCTATCGCATACGCATGGGGGATCAGTCCACACACAAGAACCTCTACATGCTACTCATCTCACACATCCTCGTGGTACAACTGTGTCAAGGTATATGCGATACACTACAGACGGTAGTCTCTTAACTCTAAGTCCATATGCAGTCAAAGGATATTAACAAAGTATATCTAATATCACTGAGTAGATAGTTGTTTCACTTAACAAAATGCCTGGAAATCAGATTTTGAAAATAAAACGAGAAAAAGTACAAGAAGTACAAATTTGATTCTGGAAAGTATTGCTATGGAAGTCTGATCTGTAAATGATCACTTTGTTCCTTGGACCATACGATGATGATGAAGATCACTGCTAGAAGATGAATAGTTGGAAGAACTAAGTCACTAGAAAGGTATCGACGCACTTGGGCACTGATGGCGAGGCCGAATGCTTTCCTGCTTTGCTTTACTCTGTTCTGGAAGAAAAGTTGAAGAAGAATGCTCCAAAAAATCAAAGTCTCTGGGCTCTGATCTCTATGTATTCTCTCCCCTGTCTCTGTCCTATGAGAAAAATAAGTCTATTTATAGACTTGGCTTCTTGTGCGTAAAAACTCAGCAAAAGTTCCGTCTTTACGCTAATAACTGCCACCCATGACTGAAGTCATCCTCTGCATACGTTGACACGTGTCCCATTATTTCAATAAGAATAGGATACACGTACACACGTTCTTCGAGATGTGTGGCATGAAAGCCATGTAGGCAAACTACGTTCTAAATTGGCGAAGAAGAATAGGGCGTAAAAATAACCCAAAATATACTCTGAGCGTAAAATAGTAGACTAGGCGTAAAATAGCCCTGACATGGACTTCCCGCGTAAAGTGGTTGTTAAACAACCTTGAGCGTAAAAGTAGCCCAAATAAACTTTATGCACACGTCAACTTTTGAGCGTAAAAACTCATACAGTCTCCATGCGTAAAAGAAGCCATATTGTGAGTGTAAAACAACTCAGTCCACATACTAAACGACAACACTGGTCTCTGTGTAAAATAAATCCCTTCGAATTCTGTGATATATGCCATCATTAAATCTTCATGTCAGACTTTGCATTAAATGCAAGACTCGACAGCTTTGTCCAGCGTAAAGTAGTTGGCCTGTCTTAGGCGTAAAACCATCGGTTTGACCCTGGCGTAAAGTGATTAGCCTATCTTAGGCGTAAAGTAGATCATTTTGAATGAAATGCTCTATCTCTTTGACTCATTCTATGAAGCACTTTTTACGCTCCTATAAGACCCCCTTCAAAGTTTTCAAAATATCTTCAAAATTTGAAACACTTTGAACATAAGCATAAAAGTCGAGATTTGACCAGTTAGCGTAAAAATTTGGGAAATAGTGCCGGTCAATACTTAACCGTCATAATGAATTTTCTCTCGAAACTTTCGAATGCTTCTTCATCTCCCCGAGTTTGCATTAATAATGATCAGTTTCCCATAAGGAATATGAAGAGTTGATTTGGTTGTATATATAAGGAGAAATTCTTCATTCTTGTTTTTCATCCTTATACTGTCATGGCACCAAAGAAAGAGATTAACAAAGAAGAGGCTCCGAGCTCCAGGGTTGATATAGAGACAGAGGTTGAGCGGGCACGCAACTTTATAGAGTGCTTTGGACTGACTCCAGCAGTCTTTGGTCGTATAAATGGTGGTCCCTCAACTGCATATGAAGGATCAGGTGATGCAGAAGCATTTCTTAATCTGATGCGTCGTTCCGGGATCCGCAACATGCACGAGTTAGGTGCCTCCCTTCGTCAGCCCAACGAAGGAGAGAAAAAATAATATTTTATGTAGAAGTGTCGTCTATGTGTTGCGACTCTTCAACTTATCTGTAGGGGCCTACTCCCCTTTTTATAAATAAAATCTCGATATTGATCTCATCTGTTGGTATATAGAATTGTTCTATACCTCCTTTGACTGCATCTATGATTGTTCATTCCCAAGAGAAATAAAACAACACGTGGCATCTGCCTTGTGGTCACGAGCGCCTTTTTAGTAGGATCTTTCCCGAAATAGACTCACGCCAACCGTTTCTTCAACCCTTATAAATAGCTAAGTTAAAGAATGTTTTATACATTCTCATTCTCATTCTTCCGAAGATAGCTTTTTACAACTTTTCATTCTCCAACAAGAAATTGATAATGGCGATGCTTTCCGATGTCATCCCTCTGTACGCCCGGTAGCTCTTTGCAAGATTTCACTCTCCAACAAAGGATGATGCTTTTCGATACCGTCTCTCTATACGCCCGGTCACCAGACGTTGATTCAACCACTCTTAGAGCCGAATCATCTGACCTTAATGGTAAGTTTGATTCGTAAATCGATCGTCTGCTTTTGAACTTTTTGTTGAGAACAGATACCGATCTTTAAACGAGCGCCAATCCTTAATAGATAGGGAGCATTGTACGTAAAACATTGGCGTAAAACCTGGCATAAAAACCTCAGGTGTAAAGCCTTGTTGCACGTGAAACATTGGCGTAAAATCTTGTAGATTAAGTGCACATGAATCACTGGCGTAAAAGCCTTGTTGCACGTAAAACATTGGCGTAAAACCTCGTAGATTAGGTGCACATGAATCACTGGCATAAAAACCTTATAGATAAGGTATGCCTATTGAAGATAAAACAAGATGCGTAAGCACCCCTTTTTTTTAGTTTTAATTGAATGATAAGCGTCTGATGATACTTCTGTTTAAAACAATTTTTCTTTGCTGTTTTTTGCAGAAGTTTGGCTGAAGAACTTTTCCAGAACCGGTATTGGCAACTTTGACGCCGTGAGGAGCATTCTTCTGACATCAACATCAGGGAGCTCATGCGCTTTCGACGCGCAAATCAGACAACTCATAACTTTTTGTAGGATAAAAGGGTCTTCCTCAGATGGTAGGAAGAGCCTTTATACACAGAAAGTTGGATGGTGGAGTCAACTCTATCCCGAGAAATTGGGTAGTAGAGTTCCTTTCACGGCAGGACTAGGAATCGTATCCCAATGCTGGATACATTCCTATCTCCTCTGAAAGGTCGCCATTTCTCCACCAATTGTATTGGCAGCAACACGTCTTCGGGCTGCCATACTCTGGGATTCTCCTCTCGTCTGAGAGAGAAGACCAGAGTTTAATTCCTACTGTTCTGGTCGCCATTGAGGCTCAAAAAGTAAGGAATTGACACCAACAACGAATCCGATGAAGAAGATCCAAAGAAGAAATAGATCTCGATTAGGTCATCGTTGTTGTATAGAATGAAAATCCAAGATGTAATAGATTTCCATTATGATTTGTAAGAATTCTAAGAAATGTAATAGACTTTTATGATGAAATGAGAATGGAAATGACAAGTCTTCTATGCTCAATAATTTGTATCTATCCAGAGGTAATACGGACATGACAGATAATAAAATCTTGTTTTCTGTTTTTAGAGTATTCAATACTATCAGCGGTAATATGGACATGACAGTATGTAAGAACTCAAAGAAAAGTAGATTAATATCTATGCAGAGGTCAAATGGACATGATAGATAGGAAATTCAAACAAATTTAATATTTATTCTGAGGTCATAAGAACATGATAAATAATAAATCAATTTCTCTCCAAGGAGACAAGTAATCAGCTTAACCAAACTTTGGTAGCTGGGGATTAAGAAGACAGATGTCATTTGAGGATATATGCCAATATTAATGAATGAACCGACATATCTTTCGGGAAAAGAAAAAAAGGTTAATTCAATTCCATAATTAAATGGATGAATCTGATATAATGAACGGACAGGTCTTTTCGGGAATGAACAATTGTTTTCAAAAGACTGGTTCATTAATAGATCTCTCCTATAAATAGGTGAGAACGCTTTGTAATATTTCATTCTTATTTTCACTCCTCTATCGGAAATGTCTTCCATGGGCGTGCAGCAAAAGAATGAAGTCTCCAAGAAGGTTGAGGACGTCATCGAGACGTGCCCCGTTGAGCCAATTGTGACAGGCCCAACCGAAGTAGGCGAAAGCTCTTCTACTCCTAAGCCACCACAAGACATCCTTGCTTTCTTAGTAGAGCCAGGGAAAACTCCTGAAGAAAAAGTGCTGAGGATGGCTGCCTGCAGGTTTTTTATGAACTCAGGCAACGATGCCTTCGAAGCATTGGCTGACTATGTATTCAATAAGGAAGACAGTGGTCCTCGTCCTTAATCCTTTATTTAGAACAAAAATAATAATAAAAGAAATTTTATTTTCATTCTGTCTTTTTTTTATACATAGTACTTCTTAAGAAATTTGCCATTGATCGGCATCATGAGTAAATCTCCATTGGACTTTGATAACCGATAGGCGCCATTAGAAAATACGGTCTCAATTACATAAGGGCCTTTCCATTTTGCTTGGAATTTCCCTTTGCTTTTGTGAGTCATAATCATCGGTCTTCGAACGGCTAATACCAGCTCGCCAATCTTGAATACCCTCTCTTTAACTTTACGATTGAAAGTTCAAAATATACGGGCTTGATATAGCTCAATATGCTGTTGTGCTTGAAGACGCTTCTCGTCCAATCCTTCAAGTTCTTGGAGTCGTAAGCGATCATTGTTCTCTATAGTTAGCTCATTAGCAATAGCTATTCGTAGAGATGGAATCTGGATTTCTAAGGGAAGAACCGTCTCACATCCATAAACCAATAAAAATAGTGTAAAACCAGTAGGAGTCCGGACTGTTGTTCGATAGGCCCATAAACATTCTCCAAGTTTCTCATTCCAATCACGTTTATTAGAAGAGACAAACTTTTTGAGAAGTTTAATGATCGTCTTATTGAAGGCTTCGGCTAAACCATTAACAGCTGGATTATAAGCCGTAGAAGCCAGATTTTGAATTCGATTCTTATCACAGAACCGATAAAATGCCTGACTGGCAAATTGTGGACCATTGTCATGAATTATTCGTCGAGGAATCCCGAAGCGATAAATGACATGATGTTTGATGAAGCTGATCACATTAGATGTTTTTACTTCAGCAAGGGGAACTGCTTCTGCCCACTTAGAAAAGTAATCGGTTATAGCTAATATAAACCGATGTCCTTTAACAGAAGGAGGGTTAATAGGACCAATGACATCCATACCCCAAGCTTTGAAGGGCCAAAAAGCTGCTGTAGGATGTAGAAATTCAGAAGGTTGGTGAATAAAGTCAGCATGAATCTGACATGCTTTACACCTTCTGGCGTAATCCACAGCATCTGCTATCATGGAAGGCCAATAATACCCTATTCTTCGAATACGGTCCTGTAATTTCGGACCCGGTTGATGAGCACTATAGACACCATCATGAGCCTCACGGAGTGTCTGTTTAGCTTCACTTTCTGAGAGACAGCACAGCAAGAGTCCATCATATGAGCGATGATATAACATATGTAAAGATGAGTCATAATAGAATCGAAATGATCGTATTTTAATTGATGCAGCTTCTTTTGGATCTTCAGGTAAAATCCCATGAACCGTATAATCACTAAATAGAGTTCTCCAATCCCTCTGCTGAGAGCTTGACTCTGTAGTATAACTCTGTTCAATACACAAATTATTCTTGACACAGAATAAATCTCGGTCCAACAAAGTAATTGTATTTTGTCTTCGGATTGGAATGGCCAAGTCTGCAGCTAGGCTAGCAAGAGCATCAGCCTCCACATTCTGAGAATGTGGTACGAATTCATTGAAGAATCCTTTGAATGAAAGGACCAATTCGACTACCACTTGATGATAAGGGATGAGATCAGGATTTCTGACTTCATAAGTCCCTCTAACCTGATTAACAATCAGTTGAGAGTCTCCATAGGCTTCCAGGAATTCAATATCCAATTGTTTTGCGACTTGGAGACCAATCAATAGAGCATTATATTCTGCTATATTATTGGAGCTTGGTTCATTGAGAGAATAGGCACGGTATATGACCATTTTGTCAGGAGAAACTAAGACAATTCCTACCCCAGAGACAATATTACCTTTAGGTCCAACCCGTGATGCTCCGTCAAAATATAATTGCCAGATGTCATTTTTCAAAGTCATATTGCAATCCACGACTTCATCTGGAATGTCCTCATATAACTTTGATGTTTCAGGTATAGGGTGAGCAGCTAAGAAATCAGCTAATGCTTGACCCTTCACTGATTTTTGAGGTATATAAACCATGTCATAAGGAGTGAGCAACATCGCCCAGGTAGCTAACCTAGAGTTAAGAATGCTCGGTTTTCTCATCAATACCCGAATAGGATTTATTCTGTAGATGACATGGATAGTCTGTCCTGTCATATAATGTCTTGTCTTTTGGACAGCAAAAACTAAGACCAGACATTCCTTCTATACAGGAGTATACCTGTGTTCTGCTCCGACCATCATTCGGCTAAGATAATAAATCGCTTGTTCATGCCCTATATCATTTTTTTGTGCAAAAAGAGCACCAAGTGAATGATCCAAAGCTCGAACATATAGCAAAAATGGTCTTCCTATCACTGGAGGTACCAAAACAGGGGGATTTGTAAGGTATTGCTTGATGTCATTGAAGGCTTTCTGACACGCTTCATCCCAAACAAATGATACACCCTTTTTTAATAGACGGAAGAAAGGCTGGCATCTTTCAGAGAGATTGGATATAAATCTCCTGATATACGCAATGCGACCTTGGAAGCCACGGAGTTCTTTTAAATTGCGTAGAGGACGCATTTCAAGAATTGCTTTAACCTTATCAGGATCAACATGGATATCCTGAGAAGTGATGACAAATCCTAAAAACTTGCCACTGGAAACCCCTAAGAAAGACTTAGTAGGGTTCATTTTCAATTGATGTTGGTGCATCAGTTCAAATACTGTCTTCAAGTCTTGAATGTGATCATCTTTTGATCGACTCTTAACAACAATGTCATCTACGTAACATTCAACTGTCTTCCGTAAATGCTCTTGAAAGATGTTGCTCATGGCCCGTTGATACGTGGCACCGGCATTTTTAAGACCAAACGGCATCATCATATAGCAGTAAACCCTAAGGGGTGTACGAAAAGCAGTATGCTTCTCATCTTCTGGATGCAGCTTAATTTGATTTTATCCTGAGAATCCGTCCATGAAAGACATGCGTTTAAAACCACATGTATTGTCTATCATGACATCAGTAATTGGAAGTGGAAATTCGTCTTTTGGACAAGCTGTATTAAGATCTCAAAAATCTATGCAAACTTAGACTTTCCCGTTCTTCTTCATAACAGGAACAATATTGGCAACCCAATCGGGGTGTTGTTCTTCACGAACAAAGCCACTTGTGATCAACTTTTTGACTTCTGCTTCAATTGCATCCATCATATCTGGTCAAAAATGTCGTTGCTATTATTTTACAGGTTTAGCATTAGAAAGAATATTGAGTTTATGAGTAGCAACTTTGGTATCTAGACCTGGCATATCCTCATAACTCCATGCAAAAGTATCAATATATTCTTTGATCAGTTTTATCAATTCTTCCTTTTCATCTTCAGAAAGATTTTTACTGATGAATATTGGTTTGGGCGTAGTTCCATCTCCAACATCAATCTGGACAATCTCGTCCTCTGTAGGTGGTTATCGTTGTTCAAAACGAAGTTCCCATTGAGTGTCCATCTGTTGAGCCCAAGGATCATTCTCAAATAACTCAGATTTACCATCAGTTTGAACCATGTAAGCTGAAAATATTTGCTCAGATTCATCATAATAACCTCCTTTAACATATGAGGGGTGAGATGTATCAGATTCGATAAATTGGATTTCTTCCGAATCTGATGATTGTGAAGAGCTAGAAGAGAATTCTTCTTGTATATCGTCATTAAACATGTAGGACGGATCATATCCCAATCCATGATGAGTTTTTTGGTAAAACGGATCACCACATAATGGTAGTCGTCTACCTTTGCCTTGGTTGAGACCTTGCATAGTCTTCAATTCATATCCCATGTTCTGGATAATCTTGAGAGATTGTTGAATATATCTGTTAATTCGGATTCTTCCTTTATCTTTATCTCTTGAATCATCTGTCTGAGCAACAGGGATATTTCTAGCGAGGCCAAACACAATTTGGCGCTTGTTTTTCTTATCAGACGGAACCACGAAATAAGATTCTTTGTGACGTCTATAAGTTACACATGCTTGCGATGAAGCGACTACAGGAAGAAGATAGGGAGAAGATGTTAGAAACCTTTGAGCATAAGGTCCAACATCGACATGAGGAGGAAAATAATTTTTCTTATTGTCAATATATAAGGTTTTCTCTGTGTCTATGTCGTCTTTATATTGATGACTTTGATTATCAGAAGATAAAGTCATTCTTTCAATAAACTTGACAACCATATACTCGAAAAGAAAATCTTCATTGATATCAAAAAGTACAGAATGATCAATATTTACATCATTTACAATTTGACTGCTATGCTTCGGATTAATCATTAGTGGACTATTATCCGTCTTCTGCGTAGATTTGTCAAGATTGACAATCAATGGAGGTTCTGGATCATTCGTACAAAAAGTACGCCTTTTGACCTTGATCATAAGAGGTTGAACTTGGCTTTTAGCAGGAACATTCACTAATTCCTCAGATGAAGCTTGAGTTCTTCCTTTAACCTTGATCATCAAAGGTTGATTGTTGACAAGTTGGGGTTGGATTCGCCCTTTGACTTTGATATTCAAAGGTTGCTCTTCTGGCGGATCTTCATTAATAGACTGATCTTCAGCAGATGATTGATCTTCAGCCATATCTGGTATCTCTTTCATATGCTCTTGTTTGTAAAGCCTTGAGTCAAAAAAATAGGCTTCGACACCCTTGAAAGGATTGATATCAGCAAACTCAGTCTTTACAACCCCTTGGGAATCCACGTACTTGAAGCATTGGTGGAGAGTTGAAGGCACGATGTTATGCTCATGTAACCATGGTCTTCTAAGAAGGATGTTGTAGGATATGTCTGAATTAATAACATAGAATGTTGCCATAGTTTGAAGATCACCAATCTGAATCTTCAGACGAATTTTTCCCAGTGGTTTGCTCTTTCCAGAGTTGAAACCAACTATCGTAGTACTAGTGTAAGTCAGATCACTAGTAGGAATCCTCAATGGTCTTAGCATACTTTGAAGAATTATGCTAATGGAAAACCCATGATCAATATAAATTCTGTCAACTTCAATGGATTCATTATACCTAGTGTAGCACAAAGGTCTGTCATGCTTGTTATGCTTCAACAACATATCTTCTTGTGTAAAGGTGATGTTGGAAATTGCTTCCATCACACTATGACATTATGGGCATGACACTGGTATATTGTCAGGAGTCTTAAGTTGAGCTAAGTAGGAATCAGCTTGCAGTAAAGCTTCACTCAACGTTTCGCGACTTTCTTTAGAAAGGCGAAGCAACTCGAAGATAGATAATCTAGCCGGAGTATTAGCTAACTGGGCTAGAATATCAAATTTATAGGGTTTCATCACCACCCCCTGACTGGAAGTAGACTTCAACGGGACGTCGAAGCGTACCGCTTTCTGTTTCCCCTTTTCAACCACAGCAGGAGCAAGAGACGGTTGAGTTGATGGTGTTTCAACATTCTCAGTTTCTTTGGAGGATCTCTCATAATCTTTGTGGTACTCTTTTCCAGATCTTGTACCAGCAAAAGTTTTTTCTTCAGACTCAGAAGAAGGAAGTACCATATTGCAGAATTTAATCTTCCTTTTCTTATTTTCTTGTGAGGATTGTTATGAGGAACCTCAGAACCCAATCCAACAGTGGATTTTTGACTTTGAATTTGTAAAGGAAGTCGTATTTCTTTATCATAATTCAAACCTTCTGCATTTTGAAAGTCATAACCCATCTTCTTCATGAGAAGAACAGATTGCTGACTGTACAAGTGAGTAGGCAGTAGACTTTCAACAGGTGGTTCCATTGAGGAATAGGAAGAGATCTCTGTAACTACAGAAGAATGAGGAATAAACGTCTTTGTAGCTACGGGAGGAAAAGGATTCGGGATACGAGGAAAAATCCCTGTAGGAGCTTTTGCATAAGCAGCGAAGACTTGTTGTGCCCTATATAAGGGAACACTATTCATGGCTAGCCACTGCTGATGAGTAAGCTTGAGCTTGGCAGGAGGAGCCAGACTTGGAGGACATATGTTCAATCCTCTCAGTCTATCTTCCAAAGGAAAGCCATCCCATAGATGATCCAAATCATCAGGATCTGGAATAACATAAGAAATCATGTTGCAGGTTTTGACTTTCTTACCTTTCTTGGATTTTAAAGTTTTACCTTCATCTTCCATTTCAGGTACTAAGTCAGGATGTACCCACATAATTTCACCATTCTTTAATATAAGAGACACCAATCCTTCATTTTCCTCCATGGCAGGCGGGATATTCATAATCTTTATCGTCGCCTTCGGAATTGGAACAATTCCATCTGGTACTTGTTGTGGAGAAAAATCTCCAAATTGAAGAGAAACCATATTGGTTGTAACCGTATGGTCATCATTGGTTAAAGCGATAGCACCACCATTTATCAGCTCTTGGATTTTTTTCTTCAAAATATAGCAAGCGCTGGTAGGATGATTAATATATCTATGATAGATACAGTATTTGGGATTGTCAGTCAGATTCACCTCATTAGGCCTCTTTGGCTCCGGAATCTGGAGTTTGCCACTCTTTACCAGACATTGGAATATCCCTGGGATATTACTTTCGTTAAAAGAGTATTCTTCTTTTGGCCTGGAAGATTCCTGATTATTCGGCGTCGTTTTATTCTTGGAAAGATTGACCATAAGAGTGTCTTTTCCTTTCATATTATGATTGTCGGAATTATTACTAGGATTACTTTTCTTTCTTTTATCCTCAGAGGCGAAAATCATCCCACGTTCACGAGCCAATCTACCATTGGTTTCGGCAGAAACTGCTGCTATGATAAACGAAGCCCAATCTGTGAATTGGGAACCTGTGAAGACAGCGATGGATGGTCACAGATTCATCTTGCATGTATCAATCAGCGCTGAATCTGGCATACCAGGGGGCATCTTTAGAGTCGCCTGTCGAAAACGTTCAATGAACGTCCGAGTTTCTTCTTTCTCCTTTTGCTTGATTTCTATTAAGGAGGACATGTTCATGTCCATACCTCCTTCATAGAAACGGAAGAGAAACATTGCCTTAAATTCGTCAAAAGACGAAATGCAATTGTCGGGTAAACTACGATACCAGTCGTAAGCTGAACCCGTCAAGCATCCAATGAATACTCGAGTGAGAAGAGCATCATTTTTCTGCAAATGTACAGTCATAATATCAAAGTAATTGATATACTGACTAGGAGAAGCCTTTCCATCAAACAATACCATTGACTGTGGCTTGAATTTCGGTAGAAAGGGTACATCATTCCAATGAGGAGGATAAGGTTGCTTAATCTCTAACCTCTGGAGTTGATCCTTTTGCTTCAAAACTTCAAACTGTGCTTTAAGCTCACGCACTGCTTGAATGGCTTCACTAGTTTACGGAAGCACATTTGTGAAAAGTTATTGGTTGTACCATAATCCCCACTGGAGATAGTACATCTTCTGGAATGATGGGATCTGGAGATGCAGAATTTTGATTAACAGCAGGCTCTTGGATATTCAAAGGTATATCAACCCCTTGGCTATCTTGAGTTGGTGCTGCTACCTGTACCGGTGTTATTATTGCCGGTTGAGCAGTTTGCTGAGCCGTTATTATCTGGTGCATGCTTTGCATCATGTTAAGCATGTCTTTCAATGATTGCTCAACTGCAGTGAGACGTTGTTCTATATTAACATATGACGTTTCTGGTTCATCTCTAATAGCGTAGGATTCAACCTCTTTTGAAGATACAGAAGGATTAGTATAGAAGTATGAATCAACACTATCAATTTCGGACTCAAGAGATTGAGTACCCCCAGCTTCAGAATCAGAAGTCTATAATTGTCTTTGTCTTCTTGATCGAGTATTCTGATATACTCCTTCAAAAGAATCAAGAAGTCTGTTGAATTATTGTTGACCTGGGGTTTGGGACGTGTTCCGTCTAGGATGTCGTCCTCTGTTGGTGTGAGATGCCATATTGACTGATGCATATGACAACTCTTCAGCTTGTTGTTGGGGTGCATTAAAATTCAATCGATCAAAAACTGACCGTCTGGAAGCCGAACAACAACATTTGATCACAATCTGGTGACACTCACAGTGATAATTTTCTTGGGGGAGTGTCACGGGAGATTGTCTATTTTTACGCTTTTGTATTAGCAATTCACGTAAATCAGAAGGAGTAGAAGGAGTAGTCTTCTTTATTACATTTGGGGTAGCAAAACGTTTAGTCCCTTGTGTATAAAGAAGATTACTGGCTGCATTCGCAGAACCAAACTGTATATTTCTACGCGTTTGGAGTTGTGTGCACAAATCTTGAGATTTTTGAGCACGAAGGACTTTATTTTCATTGCGTGTAATTTGTAGGTTTGGTACTTTGCGTAGAGCAGTATAAGAAGGCTGTTGGTGTAGAACTGAAGCTTTACCAACAACATTTTTACGCTGTATGCATTTAGGTAGATTCATATTAGATGTAAAAACATCGTTGCGAATTTTATCTACACTGTCACAGACATGAGACTTACCTTTACGCGTAGAGCGTAAAAATTGATTATCTACCACGTCACAGACGGGAGATTTTCCTTTACGCGAAGAGCGTAATTTTTGTGTGTCTACCACGTCACAGACGGGAGACTTATTTTTATACTTAGAAGCACAAGCATTAGAGTCTGCCTCATTACAAATGGGAGACTCGTTCTTATGCACTGAGCGTAAAATTTGGTTTTTACCCACTGGGCGTAAAACATCATTTTTACGCACCGGACGTAAAACTTGGTTCTTACGCAATGGGCGTGAAACCTGATTATCTTCACCGTCACAGACGGGAGATAAATTGCCACACTTAGAGGGCAACGCTGAAGTAAGGACTGCCTCGTTACTAACGGAAGCCCCTACGACAGGAGTGGGAAGCATTCCCTTGCCATCAGAAGCAACACAGAGATCAGAAGCTATTTTGGATTTAGGAATCCAAACTTTTCGTGCTTTGCGAGATTTTTGAACATTGGAGCAGCGAGAACCACCCCCAGTTCGGAGCATCTCTTCATAAACAGTCTAGTCGAAGTGTACAACCAGAGTCTTCTTTATCGATCCAATCGACACATCATCATATTGAGCAATTGGCTCCTCGTCAGAGGAGAAGGTCGTCCCCAGCAGAGTCGCCATTTTTGTTTTACTTAACAAAATACCTAGAAATCGAATTTTGAAAATAAAACGAGAAAATGTACAAGAAGTACAAATTTGATTCTGGGAAGTATTGCTATGGAAGTCTGATCTGTAAATGATCACTTTGTTCCTTGGACCATACGATGATGATGAAGATCACTGCTAGAAGATGAACAGTTGGAAGAACTAAGTCACCAGAAAGGTATCGACGCACTTGGGCACTGATGGCGAGGCCGAATGCTTTCCTGCTTTGCTTCACTCTGTTCTGGAAGAAAAGTTGAAGAAGAATGCTCCGAAAAATCAAAGTCTCTGGGCTCTGATCTATGTATTCTCTCCTCTGTCTCTGTCCTATGAGAAAAATAAGTCTATTTATAGACTTGGCTTCTTGTGCGTAAAAACTCAGCAAAAGTTCCGTCTTTACGCTAATAACTGCCACCCATGACTGAAGTCATCCTCTGCATACGTTGACACGTGTTCCATCATTTCAATAAGAATAGGATGCACGTACACACGTTCTTCGAGATGTGTGGCATGAAAGCCATGTAGGCAAACCACGTTCCAAATTGGCGAAGAAGAATAGGGCGTAAAAACAACCCAAAATATACTCTGAGCGTAAAGTAGTAGACTAGGCGTAAAATAGCCCTGACATGGACTTCCCGCGTAAAGTGGTTGTTAAACAACCTTGAGCGTAAAAGTAGCCCAAATAAACTTTATGCACACGTCAACTTTTGAGCGTAAAAACTCATATAGTCTCCATGCGTAAAAGAAGCCATATTGTGAGCGTAAAACAACTCAGTCCACATACTAAACGACAACATTGGTCTCTGTGTAAAACAAATCCCTTCGAATTCTGTGATATATGCCATCATTAAATCTTCATGTCAGACTTTGCATTAAATGCAAGACTCGACAGCTTTGTCCAGCGTAAAGTGGTTGGCCTGTCTTAGGCGTAAAACCATCGGTTTGACCCTGGCGTAAAGTGATTAGCCTATCTTAGGCATAAAGTAGATCATTTTGAATGAAATGCTCCATCTCTTTGACTCATTCTATGAAGCACTTTTTACGCTCCTACAACAGTAAATCAGGAACGGTAATAACTGGAAATAAATGAACAGTGATATGTAATAAAATGCAAACTGAATATAAACAGTATAATGGCAAGGTATCTTGCCTGAGGGTGGTGCGAGAAGCAGCAAAAATCCAACAATCAGAATTGTCAACACGAAAGTCAAAATCCATAAGAAGCTCCGGATGCTTGGTGTTGATTCTGTTGTTGTTTGTTGATGCCATCGTCGCGAGACTGGTGTCGCGGCGTACGAGACTGAGCGCGCTTGCCGGGGAGAGGCGGACGAAGGTGGAGGAAGAAAAGTGGAGAAGGGAGGAGAAGATTAGGGTTTTTTTTCCAAAACATATATATATATATATAACACTTATTTATATATGTATATTAGGAAGGGGTCGGCCAAAGCTGTTGCTTGGTTAAATAGATGGGCGGCCAAGCATATGGCATGCCGCTGCTGCTATTTCTTTAAAAGATTGGGGTGGTCGGGTAGGGCCGACCACCCAATCTTTTATTCTTTTTTTTTTATTTAAGGAAAGGGAAAATTTTATTGACTAAAGAAATGGAGCGAAAGCTCTTACAGGTGCATGGGAAAACCTTGCAAACAAAAGTGGCGCATGGGATAAACCATGCTGCTGCTCCTTTCATTGTTGCTTGCAAGTGGTCGGCTCCCACATGGTGGGGCCGACTACTTAGGGTATTTATTATTATTATTATTTTCTCAATCTTTTCTTTTCTTTTCTTAAAACTTTAGTATACATACATATATATATATATATATCTATACATATATATATATATATTTTCTCAATCTTTTCTTTTCTTTTCTTAAAACTTTAGTATACATACATACATATATATATATATATATATATATATATATATATATATATATATATATATATATATATATGATCTCATTATATCTTTATATACTATATAATATATATATATATATATATAATATATCCAGATATATATAATTATGTCATATCATATATATAATTATATAAATCCATATATATATATATATATATCCTATATCCATATATATATATATATATATATATATATATCTATATATATATATATATATTATATATATATCACACCAAAAAATCTATTAAAAATTCAATATTATTTAAATTCAACTATCTAATTATTTAATATATTTGAGCATATCTACATATATATAATTTCAATCCTTAATAAATCAACTAAAATAATAATAATATTTAAATAGGAAAACATGTTTATTAATCTCCACCAATTTGAAATAAAAGTTTATATTATTAACTATATATATGATGCATCAAAAATATTATTTTTACATATCTACACAAATTTAAATTGCCATAAAAGGCAACAATCCTAATATCACATTAATATCAAATAATCTCAACAATAATAAAATGTCTATTTAATTTTCACAAAATACTTTAGTAATATAAAATAATAAAAATTGTTCCAACGTGTGAACTTTACTACACACCCTCATTTGGGCCCAGAAAAATGTACCATTTTTGTAACACATTATTAAATAATAGAAACGTAAATTTTTGTACCACTAATTAATATTTAGAAAATATTTCCCAAACCTTAAAATAAATTAAGAAATATTTTACACCCATAAAATATACGTCCATGGTCGTCATTGATCACACCATATGTCTACTTGGGCTTAAATTTGGTCCAGGCCCAGTTCGGGCTGAAATGAGCCAAACCGGGTCATCAAAAAAATTAAATAAAACCATAAATTGTATAAATTAATTTGAAGTCTAATAAAATACAAAAAAAATAATTTTTAAAAAATAGGGGTTTTACATACCATATTTTCTACTATATAACCCCCTAATTTGTGGGTGTTAGAGTGGTGTAGGTTGGTTAGAAAAATAGCGGTTAGAGTGGTAGAAAATAAGCTAAGCCACATGTTAGTAGGTAATGAGAATTTACCCTTTTGAACTTTCTAGTTTCAAGATACCATGATACGGTATCGAGATACTAGAAGAAGGTTGGAATACCATATTAAAGAGTGGGAGAATACTTAGAATGAAGGTAGAAAAGTCTAGAGTGGGAGTTAGAAGCTAAGGTAATGGGATTACCTTGGAAGGGTAATAAAGGGTATGTTAAGGTATTCACATTAGAGGGTATTTTTGTAGATGTATGAGTTGGTATTTGAGAGTTAGTTTAGAAGTAGTATTCTAGTTAGATGGGAGTTAGATATAGAGTGGAAATTGAGGAAAGTAGTTGCGGTTTAGGATAGAGGTTAAGTTAGTATCTTGGTATCTCAAGATACCAATATTACCTTAAGGTAAATGTTGAGAATTAAGATATGCCATAAGATGGTTTTGATGTCCAAGATAGTGAGAGATTGTGGTTGGTAATGGCTAGATAGATTAGTATCTTGCTATCCTAGGATACCGGGAGGGATACTCCTAAGGCAAAGTTGATTTGCCTTAATGTTAGCAAGTAGAGGGTAAGTACTATGTTAAGGGTAAGTTAAGATAATACCTATTTTCTAACATATGAGTTTACTGCTTTAAGATATAGTTATATTTAGGATATTATGGTTGGTAATGGTTAGAAATAGTGGACTTAGACTAGTTTTGACCTCGGTTGACCACAGTTGACTATTTTGACCAAAAGTCAACCGGAAGTCAACCGTAGCCTAAAAATGACTAGAACTTGACCGAAGTTGACCAGTTGACCCAAAGTCAACTGTTAGTCAACGTTAGTCAAGTTTAACCTAGAGTTGACCTAGAGTTGACCAAGGGTTGACCAGTTGACCAGAAGTCAACTATAAGTCAACCTTTGACTTAAATCGACCTTGTTTGACTTTGTTTGACTTGTCTTGATCTAGTTTGACTTTGTTAGGCCTAGTATGACTTAGATTAACTTTGTATAATCTAGATTGACTTAGTTTGACCATGTTTGACTTAGATTGACTTAGATTGACCTAGTGTGACTTAGTTTGGCTTGGTGTGACTTAGTATGACTGAGTTTGACCTAGATTTCATAACACATACTAGAAATTATGCCATATACTGTTAAACCCTAATTAACTCATGATATCTCATCTTTAGGTCTGTGATTTCATTCTGAGTCAGGTTACACAGTCGACTTATCCATCACATCACAGGCGAGTACATTCTCTGATAATATTTCTGTTTTATGATATCGTCTTTGTTTCTAGTATTTAGTGTAGATATCCTTGTTCTCTTGACACATTTTTCACACGGATTGGTATTTGTTTGGATCCCGTCATAAGATGTTATTCCTCTTATATATGGTATGCCTTGTGTAAGTCTTTCTAGTTCCTTGTGCATTGTATAGACATGATTCCTGCGAAGGCTAGCTACCTTCTCAGAGAATCACGTGTCATGACGTGTCATGACTGGATCCACTATATTAGTCAGGGATGGGGGTGTTAGCGTAGATATGTAATCAATACCCCACAGTATTATATTGTATCATCATTGTATAGTGTTAATCATACACTCACGTATGATTAGCCAGGCCAAACATTGTATCAAGTTCTAAGCCGATCACATGTTGAAACTAATACTAAACTCACATAGATATAGTTCCAAATTTTTGTACATGATATATACTGTTTTCTTGTTCTTACATTCAGTTACAGTCTTGATATGCCTTACCATGATTTATGTACACCTTATTTTACCTTATATATTCTCTCTATTTACTGCTATATTTTCAATATCGTCTAACTAGAATTGTTATTTGAGATTTGTGCTCGTTCCATCCTGACTAGATATGTTGACAAAATTTTACAAATTATGGCGAGAAGGATTGTCCTACCTACTACGGTCCTCATGACGTAGTCGGCCTAGACTTGGAGACCCTAGTTCAGCAAGGGTTAGCTCCAGCCGATGAGACTTTAGAGTAGCTTAGCTGGTTTAGTTTGGTACTAGACTTTGTCTCCAGATTATATTTTGGCTTATTATTATTTTAGTATTTGTATTAGAGATTGTTGACTCTGTGACTCTGGACTTGTATTATTTTTGTGTTTGATCTTCTGGATGATATTTTATATCTTGTTGTCTTTATCTTTCGGTATCATCTATACTTCTTAGAGTTTGTGATTGAGTATATTATATTATCATTGCTTGTCTTCCATTCGGAGTTGACCGTTCTCGACATGTTTTGATATTATAATTATTGTTAGATAGTAGACCTAGACAGCATTCTACGTCGTTTCTGCGGTATAGGCTGGGACGCTGTCACGTACTCATGCCCTTACTTCGGGTGCGGGTCGTGACACATTTTTAGTGGTGGCCCATGCAGGTCGAGAGTCGCAATTAGTACAATTTTGTAGTAGTGCTCGACTTAGAGTGCTGCTACGAGCCTGCTGTTAGGATATAAGATTAGGAAGTATAGAGAGTTACTCAATCACAGTTAGGACTACTTGAGAAGATTCCTGGGATGACCTTTGAGAATCTCATTATAAACTATCTCAAAATTCGATTCTGACAGTTTTTGTCTACTTCCTTGTTCATCGTTGAATTTGATTCTTGGTATTCATTATTGACTTGATTTTCTACCAAGATAACATTATGGGCTAGGTTGCCTCAGTCATGGAATCTATAGTCTTCTACAGCCATATTAGCTGGTTTGACGATGAGATAGAGTCTGATTTTGGATGTATTTCTCGGGTGTGGGAATTTAAAGTTTTCGCAGCCAAGCTAGCGGCAATACAAAAATTTTAAATACCATAATTCTAGAGGTATGTACCTTAGTTGCGGACTCTATGGATTATCGCAGTTGTACTTACTGGCGTAATGAGGATTCTGGTAACATGGTTCTGGATAGACATGTATGATTATCAGATTTCAGAATAGATACCATATAGATGGTGCCCTAGTATGATGGAATAGAATATCAGTGTGGATGTTACTTGAGTATCATGGATTAGATAGAGGGAGCTAGGCCACCTGTAGCGCAGCACCGTGTCCCGCACCATTATAGGGATATATCCCAAGGGGCATGGCTTTTACGCTGACAGTCGAGTAGACTGATGCTACGGGTGACGGGTTAGCAGGTCTTTCTTTCATGTTCTTCTTTCCATCTTGTTGTGTGATTCCATTAGTACCTGTCAGGATGTTTTATGCTGTGATAGATAGTATAGTGACCCTGATCAAGACCGTAATATCACGACCACTAGGACCACAATTTGCATATTTTAGATATAGTTTTCTTGACCTTGATTGTTGGGGGTTTAACCTAGAAGGAGTACGACCATCTTAATTTCGAGGACAAAATTTTTCTAAGGAGGGTAGATTTGTAACCACCACTTTTCTAAAATGAGAGTAATTTTGAACTTTTATACAATTGATTATTTAATAATAGGTTTAAATCATTTTATTGATTAATTGGTGATTTTGTTTATTTTAATTTAATTAAATTAGTGTTTTATGATTTTGTTCTTTGACTAGTGTAACCTTAGAGCTGCTTAGCCTAGAGACTAACCATGACCATGGAGGCCTAACCCATGTGACTAGATTAGCTAATTACCACTTTTTAGTCTAAGGATATTTTGGTCATTTTGTGACTTTTGAATTATTTAGGATTTTGATTAATTGGTGAGTTTTATATTATTTTAATAATATTTAAATTGATGTATTGTGATTTTGGTCATTTTTATATTTTTGGGAATTTTTATATTTTAATATTCTATTTTGGGGTTTTATTTGATCGGGTTTGAGTTTTGTCTCATTTCGACTTGTGTAGTGACCCGGGTCAGTTTTGGACCCAACTGGAACCGACCAACTTGTCATGACCAAACCCAGATATTTATATTTGACTAATTCTATTTGATTTTAGTGGGATTAGGGATTAGAATTAGATTTAGAACTTGAAATTAGGAGTTTCTAATTTACCATTTTGACCCCAACTCAAAACCCTTATATTCCTTGACTTGGAGGGCATTTGTGACTTTGCACAAATGCCCTAACACCCTCAAATTAGTGGCCGGCCAGCAGCTCACTCCCTCTCTTCTTCCTATTTCAAGAAAAACTCTCTCTCTCTCTCTCTCTCTCTCTCTCTCTCTTCCTTTCTCTCATTCTACAAAGATCTCTTTCTTTCCCCTTTGGATTTTAGGCTCAAAAGTAAGTCAAATCACTTCCAATCTCTTCCATTTCTCTAGATCTCTCTCTAATCTTGGTGCTAACCTTTGTTTATCTCTTATTTGTGATTTTTATCTAAGTAGAACCTAGCATGGAGGGGTTGGAGGCTTAGATTTGGCTCTTGACCTAAAAAGAACCAATTTTGGGGCTTTTCCTTGGGATTCCAACTCCCAAGAGGTAAACCCTAACTCTAACTCTAGTAATTTCTCCTAATTAATGTTATTTGCATATTAGAGGATAACCGAGGCATAGGACAACCCATTAGAAGAGGTTTGGAATTCATTGGACTCAATTCGGGACTTTCGGGCTAGGTTTAGTGCCAATTTTGGGGGAAAACTCTAAATTAACATGTTTGAGTGATACCCCTAGCTTAATTAGACCTAATTAGGTTAGTTTGGATGAGATGAGGCTAGGTACGTGTCCATATTTGGATACGTGGGATCGTTTTGCGAGAAATCATAAAAATAGGCTTTTCTGGGTTTTTGGGTTCCAACACACGGGTGACTTTTTGCACCGACACTAGAATCGACAAGTTAGTACTTAGAATAGGTTCTAATAATTATTTAGAACTCGTGGGTAGAGTTTGGGTCGAATCCAGATAGGTTTGGTGTCCGTATCACGCGATATCGCGAATCGGACACCCCGGAGTTGCCAGAATGGCCATTTGGCCATTCGGGCCTCGTTTCTCATTTTTGCTCGCGTGCGCCAGTTAGATTGCTTGTGTGGGGCACGTGTCTAGGCCCTAGAGGGTAGAATTACAAAGATTTGGGTATTCGGATAAGTTTTGGGTCGTTTAGGAGTATATGTGTATGTGTGTATATTTTTATGGTGAGTGTGTTAGTGTGTGGTAGTAGTAATGGTGTTGGTAGTGTGTGTGTGGTGGTAGTGGTGGTGTTGGTAGTATGCATGTATGTGTGTGTGTGTGTGGGTGTTCATGGATAGATAGATATATAGATATGTAGATAGATAGATAGATAGGTAGAGGGATGAATGAATAGTGAATGGATGATGGATGAGTGAATGGATGAATGGATGGAAGGGGGGAGCTGCTGCCCCCTAAAAACAGCAGCAACAGCAGCAAATTCAGCAGAAATCAGCAGCAGTAACCCCACTTTGAGCCCCGTTTGACCTCCCAATACACCCCTAATTGACCCTCCTATATACCCCCCTATATCTACCATATTTTCTACTATATAACCCCCTAATTTGTGGGAGTTAGAGTGGTGTAGGTTGGTTAGAAAAATAGCGGTTAGAGTGGTAGAAAATAAGCTAAGCCACATGTTAGTAGGTAATAAGAATTTACCCTTTTGGACTTTCTAGTTTCAAGATACCATGATACGGTATCGAGATACTAGAAGAAGGTTGGAATACCATATTAGAGAGTGGGAGAATACTTAGAATGAAGGTAGAAAAGTCTAGAGTGGGAGTTAGAAGCTAAGGTAATGGGATTACCTTGGAAGGGTAATAAAGGGTATGTTAAGGTATTAACATTAGAGGGTAAGTTTGTAGATGTATGAGTTGGTATTTGAGAGTTAGTTTAGAAGTAGTATTCTAGTTAGATGGGAGTTAGATGTAGAGTGGGAATTGAGGAAAGTAGTTTTGGTTTAGGATAGAGGTTAAGTTAGTATCTTGGTATCTCAATATACCAATATTACCTTAAGGTAAATGTTGAGAATTAAGATATGCCATAAGATGGTTTTGATATCCAAGATAGTGAGAGATTGTGGTTGGTAATGGCTAGATAGATTAGTATCTAGCTATCCTAGGATACCGGGAGGGATACTCCTAAGGCAAAGTCGATTTGCCTTAATGTTAGCAAGTATAGGGTAAGTACTATGTTAAGGGTAAGTTAAGATAATACCTATTTTCTAACATATGAGTTTACTGCTTTAAGATATAGTTATATTTAGGATATTATGGTTGGTAATGGTTAGAAATAGTAGACTTAGACTAGTTTTGACCTCGGTTGACCACAGTTGACTATTTTGACCAAAAGTCAACCGGAAGTCAACCGTAGCCTAAAAATGACTAGAACTTGACCGAAGTTGACCAGTTGACCCAAAGTCAACTGTTAGTCAACGTTAGTCAAGTTTAACCTAGAGTTGACCTAGAGTTGACCAAGGGTTGACCAGAGTTGACCAGTTAACCAAAAGTCAACTATAAGTCAACCTTTGACTTAAATCGACCTTGTTTGACTTTGTTTGACTTGCCTTGATCTAGTTTGACTTTGTTAGGCCTAGTATGACTTAGATTGACTTTGTATAATCTAGATTGACTTAGTTTGACCATGTTTGACTTAGATTGACTTAGATTGACCTAGTGTGACTTAGTTTGGCTTGGTGTGACTTAGTATGACTGAGTTTGACCTAGATTTCATAACATATACTAGAAATTATGCCATACACTGTTAAACCCTAATTAACTCATGATATCTCATCTTTAGGTTTGTGATTTCACTTTGAGCCAGATTACACAGTCGACTTATCCATCACATTACAGCGAGTACATTCTCTGATAATATTTCTGTTTTATGATATTGTCTTTGTTTATAGTATTTAGTATAGATATTCTTGTTCTCTTGACACATTTTTCACACAGATTGGTATTTGTTTGGATCCCGTTATAAGATGTTATTCCTCTTATATATGGTATGCCTTGTGCAAGTCTTCCTAGTTTCTTGTGCATTGTATAGACAGGATTCCTGCGAAGGCTAGCTACCTTCTCAGAGAATCACGTGTCATGACGTGTCATGACTGGATCCACTATATTAGTCAGGGATGGGGGTGTTAGCGTAGCTATGTGATCAATACCCCACAGTATTATATTGTATCATCATTGTATAGTGTTAATCATACACTCACGTATGATTAGCCAGGCCAAACATTGTATCAAGTTCTAAGCCAATCACATGTTGAAACTAATACTAAACTCACATAGATATAGTTCCAGATTTTCGTACATGATAAATACTGTTTCTTGTTCTTACATTCAGTTACAGTCTTGATATGCCTTACCATGATTCATATACACCTTATTTTACCTTTTATATTCTCTCTATTTACTGCTACATTTTTAATATCGTCTAACTAGAACTGTTATTTGAGATTTGTGCTCGTTCCATCCTGACTGGATATGTTGACAAAATTTTACAAATTATGGCGAGGAGGATTGTCCTACCTACTACGATCCTCATGACGTAGTCGGCCTAGACTTGGAGACCCTAGTTCAGCAAGGGTTAGCTCTAGCCGATGAGACTTTAGAGTAGCTTAGCTGGTTTAGTTTGGTACTAGACTTTGTCTCCAGATTATATTTTGGCTTATTATTATTTTAGTATTTGTATTAGAGATTGTTGACTCTGTGACTCTGGACTTGTATTATTTCTGTGTTGGATCTTCTGGATGATATTTTATATCTTGTTGTCTTTATCTTTCAGTATCATCTATACTTCTTAGAGCTTATGATTGAGTATATTATATTGTCATTGCTTGTCCTCCATTCGGAGTTGACCGTTCTCGACATGTTTTGATATTATAATTGTTGTTAGATAGTAGACCTAGACAGCATTCTACGTCGTTTCTGCAGCGTAGGCTGGGACGCTGTCACGTACTCATGCCCTTACTTCGGGTGCGGGTTGTGATAGTCTTTCCAAAGATACCCGCGAAGCTCTCTGTGAAGCCTTGAAGGATGCTGAGTCCTTCATCAGTCAAGTCAAGCAGCCTGAGGATATCCCGACCATATGTGCGTACTGCCATTGTACGGATGAGGTCATCCCCAACATAACCTTCACCCAACAAGCCATGCTGTTCAAGCACAACCGGCACAACAGGCCACTGTATTAAACAGGGTATGTGGGTTCCGTCAAGGTGAAGCGAATTCAGATTGATCTAAGGTCTTCCCTCAGCATCATCCCTAGGACTCTGCTCTCAACACTGGGGATCCCGATGTGCCGTCTGGTGCCTTCCAACACTACAATCAGCGGTTTCAATGCTAGCAAAAGTGAACCGCTGGGCAAAATACAGCTGAAATGTCATATCGGTAACCTCCGAACCGAAGTGACTTGCTATGTCGTGGACGTCGACGTCAACTACAACCTCCTGCTGGGTCGTCCGTGGCTGCACGAGTACATGGTGGTGCCATCTACACTCCACCAATGTATGAAGTACGTGTCCACTAACGACATCATCTGGACAGAGTTCGCGGACATCGACCCTTTCAAAGGGGTCGAAGCCTACTTCACCGATGCTAGCTTATGTAAGTCGCTCGATGAAGGGGAAGCCAATGATGCTGATGACGAAGCAGAAACGACGGCGGAGCCAGACATGGAGCCAGAGATTATTCCCGACGCTCCTTTGAAAATTTGACTCAAAGGGAAACCGCCGCAGATGCTGCCTCCCGTGGCAATCAAGCTGCCTGAAAAAGCACCGACTTCTCTAGGTAGAACACCCACTAAAGCTCCCTTGAAGATACGGCTCAAGGGAAAACCACCTCAAACGTCGGCTCCCCTGGTGGCAAAACTACAGGGGAAGGCACCTGTCATCGAAGGCGCAGTTGAGGCACCCCTGAAGGTGTGTCTTAAAGGCAAGCCTCCGCAATCGTCCGCTTCACTCAAGCTACATGAGAAGGCCCATATAGCCCTCTCGGACGCCAAGGTCAAATCTGCTGTGGGCTCTCCCGAACCAGCCCCAGTGCTCACAGATGAAGAGTTAGGGGAATACATATCTGCTGATATAGATGCACCTTCTCTTGACAATGTAATCCCGCGGGTCAAAATCTCGTATTTTATCAATAATAGAGTGTCTTTCAATTATTCTAGTCTTCCACATTAGAATGCCATGTGTACATTAGATAACGCTCTACGGTCGTTACAAACACAAATAACGACCGTCAATCATGTAAATCGAGTAGTCCCATCCCAAGGAGTCTGTTTTATTGTCCCACCGCGGAATCGGGATGAAGAACCTATCATCTTCGACAAAGTCGAGCATCATCAAGACCTTCCGCCACTCGAGCCAGAACCAGGTACCGGCAGAATACAAGTCTATCGGTACACGGACAAGGCAAAGTACCTCATCCAAAAGATGGGTTACGATCTGAAAAGCAACAAGGGCCTGAACTACGGCAAGGGTCGACGTCTTCCTCTCCGACTCCCAACACCTAAAGGAAAGCCGCAGGACTACTATCATCGTACTCGACGGGAGGTGGGCTATGTCACGCCGCCGGTAACTCCAGAGAGTTCGGAGGCAGAAGAAGTGGAACACTCTCATTCGTACGAAGCATCAACTTGGGATTCCGATACCAGTATCGGCTCAGTCTACAGGAAGGTGCTATCAATCAACATGGCATCTGCATAATCTCGAAAAGATGAAGGCAAAGACCAAACACCGAAATTCTTCACGGAAAAACCTTGGGCTCAACGCCTAAGAGCACAGTGGGAGTCTCGTTTTGAATTACACGAACCCCCTATTGAAGATGAGGTCGAACAGATCGACCTTGGGGATGAATCCCCTTCCAAACCCATCTTTATCAGCAAGAGTCTAAAGGGAACAGACCGAGAATCTTTAGTCCAACTGGCCAAAGAATATATCGACGTCTTCGCCTGGAGCTACGAAGACATGTTGGGACTTGATCCCCAGATCGCGATGCATAGACTTAACATCTTACCTGATGCTAAGCCTGTAAAGCAACAACAACGACGTTTTTGTCCTGACATCATGAACGCTATCGATCAAGAGGTGGACAAACTCCTGAGCAGCGGGTTCATTTGTGAAGAGCAACATCCGGACTGGGTGGCCAATGTCATCCCTGTTACCAAGAAGAATGGGAAGATACGGGTCTGTATCGACTTTAGGGATCTCAATAGTGCTTGCCCGAAAGACGAATTCTCGCTTCCAATTACTGACGTGATGATCGACAATACATGTGGCTTCGAACGCATGTCTTTTATGGACGGGTACTCAGGCTACAACCAGATCAAAATGTTCTTCGATGACACAAAATACACGTCATTTAGGACTCCGAAGGGGGTTTTCTGCTACACAGTGATGTCCTTTGGCTTGAAGAACGCTGGTGCTACATACCAACGAGCTATGAGTACCATATTCCATCAACATCTGCACAAAATAGTTGAATGCTCTGTTGATGATATTGCAGTCAAGAGCCGTCTCAAAGGTGATCACCTTCAAGACCTAAAGACAGTCTTAGATCTCATACGAGTGCATCAACTCAAGATGAATCCCGCTAAATCCTTTCTTGGGGTTTCTAGCGGAAAGGTCTTGGGCTTCATTATCACGACGAAAGGCATTCATGTCGACCCCGAGAAGACCAAAGCCATCCTTGACATGGACCCTCCGAAGAACCTCCGAGAATTTCGAGGCCTGCAGGGGCGTCTGGCATACATCCGAAGGTTTATAGCGAACCTTTCCGGAAAATGCCAACCCTTCACCCAGCTTATGAAGAAAGGAGTCTCCTACGTTTGGACAGAATAATGCCAAAAAGCTTTCGATGATATCAAAGCTTACCTGACGAGCCCGCCAGTCCTGGTGGCACCCGTCGCAGGCAAACCATTTCTCATCTACATCCGTGCCATAGATCATTCCTTCGACGCTTTGTTGGCTCAGAACAATAATGTAGGCTACAAGCAAGCTATCTACTACCTCAGTAGGACACTGATCGGGGCCGAAAACCGGTACAACCCCGTTGAAAATGAGTGTTTGGCTTTGGTGTTTGCCATCCAGAAGACTCGCCATTATGTTTTAGGCCAGACAATTCATGTCATCTCTCGAGTCAATCCACTCAGGGTTCTCATGACGAAGCCAGGATCATTGAACTCTCGACTAGCTACATAGGCAATCCTGTTGACGCCGTACAACATGGTGTTCGTTCCATAAAAAGCCGTCAAGGGTCAAGCTCTAGCCGACTTTTTAGCCGTGCACCCCATCCCAGAGTCCTCCAGACTCTATGAAGACATCCCGGATGAAGTCCAAGAATAAACGTCACCGAAGAAAACTCCGTCCGGCGGGTGTTTTTCGATGGCGCTTCAAGAATAGGCCCCAAAGGCCAAATCATCGCCGGAGTGGGGGTAGTCTTAGTCTCCCCCGATCAGCTGGTCATCCAGCGTGCTTACTCCCTTTCGAAGCCGTGCTCCAACAATATTGTCGAGTACAACACTCTCATCACGGGACTCCAGCTGGCGCGACAACTGGAGGTGAATCATCTGGAAGCTTACGGCGACTCAAAACTCGTCGTTAATCAAATTCGAGGGCAGTACGAAGTTCGCCATGAAGATCTGGTTCCTTACCATGAAGTTGCATTGAATATTATTTCAACCTTCACTAAGTTCTTCATAGAACATGTACCTCGGCTACAAAACCTGGAGGCTGACGCTCTGGCTAGCCTCGCAGCTTCATTAGCAGCACCCCTCGAGACTCAACAGTACGTCACGGTAGTAGGACGAGACTTGGTCTGTCCTAAAAACAATCTATGCTCACAAATGGCCCATGCCATGACGACAAGTACTCGTATTAATGTTCGAGACTGGAGGTTCTTGTTTATCGACTTTGCTGTCTATGGAATTCTTCCAGAAGACCCGAAAGAAGCCCTCTCGGTCAGAAGGCGCTCCTTTCGATTTTATTATGATACAGCTACTAAAATGCTATACCGACGTTCCTACGATGGACTTTTCCTTCGATGTCTATCCAACGAAGAAGCGGCCGAAGCCCTTCGGGAAGCTCATGACGGGACTTGCGGGGCTCATCAACCTGGCCCTAAGTTGCAGGATCGACTGCGACGCATGGGTTACTACTGGCCAACCATGGTGGCTGACGCCACCGACTATGCTAAAAAGTGCCATGCTTGCCAGCTTCACGCCGACTTTATCCATACACCATCGGAACCACTACATCCTATGGTCGCCTCTTGGCCCTTCGAAGCTTGGAGCATGGATATCGTAGGACCTATCACCCCTCCTTCATCGAGGGGACACCGCTTCATCCTAGCCATCACCGACTACTTCTCCAAATGGGCAGAAGTAGTTCCACTGACGAAAGTGAAAAGCTCTAGGGTGATCAGCTTCAACAAGGATCATGTCATCTATCGTTTTGGGGTACCCCGTAGGAATATCCACGACAATGGTCTATAGTTCATCAGCCATGTTTTTAGCAGATTTTGCGACAAGAATCGTATTCAAAACGTGGCATCAACCGCCTACAATCCGGCAGCAAACGGATTAGCCGAGGCTTTTAATAAGACTATTGTCAGGCTACTCAAAAGGTCATATCATCCAACAAACACGACTGGGACGAAAAACTCGGCGAATGCCTTTGGGCCTACCGTACAACGGTACGGACTCCTACGGGCAATACACCATTCTCCTTAGTCTACGGGAGCGAAGCGATACTGTCTCTTGAGATCCAGATACCCTCACTCCGTGTAGCGATCACAAATTAATTGACAGAAGAAGACAATCAGCGTCGTCATCTGCGAGAATTGGAGGCACTTGACGAAAAACATCTCCTAGCTCAGCAGCGCATTGAACTCTATCAAGCCCGTATATCACAGGCTTTCAACAAAAAGGTCAAGCAGAGGACTTTTCAAGTAGGCAACATGGTCCTGGCAGTCAGGAGGCCGATGGTGTTGACTCACAAAATACCAAGAAAGTTCGAGCCCAAGTGGGAGGGACCTTTCATCATAGATACTGTATACTCAAACGGTGCTTACCGCCTCGCCCGACCAAACGAGGACTTGTTCATGATGGCCATCAACGGCAAGTTCCTAAAAAAGTACTACTCTTGACATCTTTCAGATATGTACTTCCATCTCTACCTAGCAAGAAAATCAGTGGACCTGATCATCAGAGCTCACATACATCTCCCTTTCACAAAATCTTATGCTTTCGGAACCCAGTTGTTCCGTGGCATTCTATCTCTAGTAGAAGAACAACCACGTCCACATTACCTCTGAGTTGCTCCTCTACACCATGCAAAGTAGAATCTTACACTACATAAGATTGTGCTACTTATCATGTTTATCACGTCCACATTACCTCTGAGTAAACATCCCGTACAGACAACCCCCGCGTTGTCGTACATCGATCGCAGAACTTCCATATCCATATTACCTCTGAGTAGTTCCACGTATCCCCCAGAATCACTCCTACCACGTCCATAACACCTCTGAGTAGGAAGATTCCATCATTTGAACACCATATTTGCCACGTCCACATTACCTCTGAGAAAACATGTCGGTTCTCTCAAACTCATTATCTGTACCTAAAAACCAAGGTACGCAAAAGATAATAGGTCCACACAAATTACTAGTTCATGACGGCAAAAATGAACACACCACAAAATTCTTTATTTTTCATTTAAAAGTAAAGGATTATATCTCCAGCAAAGTTGCCAAAATATAACAAAAAAAGAGACTACAATCCCTAAGCATCACTGGGATTGGCAAAAAGCTCTTCAATCCGATGCTTCAAGTTTTCAGCCCGAGTCTCTACAGTTGCTAAGACTCGGCGTTCAACTTCTTGACGCATCATCTCTACAGCCTCAGGAGCAGTATCGTTCTCATACTTGGCATCAAACTCTTGCCGTTGGTGAGTCAGAGAAAGAATATGGCGAGTAATAGCTGCTTCTTCCTCCTTGGACGATACGTGCTCAGCCTTGGCTCACTCGACATCTAGCAAAAGTTGGGCTCGCTGGTCTTCAAGGAGGCGAATCTTGGCAGTGACCTCCGCTATACTAGCATCCAACGAGGCCCGCAACTCTATCTTCTCCTGTATGGACTGAGATAGTCTCTCTACCGCAGCCTCAGCTTCGGCCACCTCACGATCCCAGATGGCCACCGTAGCCTGATAAGATGACTCAACTTCAGCTATCAATTTCTCCTTTTCTGCTTCTATCAGAGCAGAAAAGTCATTTCGCCGGATGCTCCAAAGTTCAGAAAGATGCTGGTCAAGCTCAGCTATCGACGCTTCCAGAATCTCGGCCATATGATCATGGCCCTGGTGGGAGCGTATCAGACCAATGTAAGGGAGCGCCATGGCTTTTGCCGTCGCGAAACTCCCATTTGCACTCAATACTGTCGATACGCCTTTCTACAATATCTTGTACACTGCCTCAACGACAAAATTCTTATACTCATCCGCGTCTGCCAACACTTGAGACATCATAGCAGGAGTTGGAGGAGCTACTCTGGACGGCGGACCTGAAGAAGACCCACCAACTTCAATCTGTGAGGCTGGAACTTCAACTTCAGCGGACCCTCCCTCGTCAGGGACTTGAACTTCGTCGCTAGTCCGAGGTGCCAAGAGGACGGAAGGAGCCGAATGGGGCGTCGATATCGTCCCCCAAGTAGAAGGAGCAACAGAGGGTTCTTGCACTAGCAAACCCTTACCCTTTTCAGTCCTGGAAGGACCACTGACGTCTGGGATTCTACCTGCAGCCAGCACAGGGCCTTCTTCGTCCGACAAGACAGCAGGATCAGCACCCGCTTCTTGATTCGGTATTTCCTCTAGAGTCGGGCTCGGCAGACGAGTCTCGCCCCCTTTATTAAATCCCTCCACGAGAATAGGGTCTGCCAATACCTCCTGGACGACAGCCAGCTCGGATTCCACCGCTGAGTCTGTAGGGCTCGGCAACGGTGTAGCCGACCTCCCTTCATCATGACGAGGAGAGGAATCAACCCTCTCCTCCATTACAACCATGCCTGTTGCCCCTACCACGGGCTCAGGGACCTCCTATGAGCCATCGTCAGAAGAAGACAAACTCTATTCCTCTTCCTCATCCGCATCCGCAAGCGCAGCTTCTGCTGGGACTTCGATACCAGAAGCCCCCACGGCAGCTTGTATTCTACAGAAGTCACATCATCCGGGTCCTCCTCCACGGAAGATATCACAATCGGCGGAATGCGCTCATCAGATGAGCCCGCCACCCACTTTGGTCTGCTAGCACCCGATTTTGGAGTTCGGGGTCTCCTTTTCAGCGGCTCCTACAAAATGAAAGCATATGTCGCAAAAATGGTAGAACTAACCACACTATGTGGGACATCTTTACCTCCACATGAGCTGATTCTGTTGACACTACCGGTGACATTGCCTTCCTCTGCCTCTTAGGCGCATAAGAACTGGCCTCCGTGTCGGCACGTCTCTTCGGGCGATCAGCCGAGGGCTCTGCCTGAGTACCCTCCGAGGATACGGCAGGGGTATCTCGATAACCAATCTCCGGCGGGCGGTACAATCGAGCTTTCGCCAATATATTCCCAATTGCCTCCAATTGGGTGCCGACGATGAAACTGGTCTCCCTATCATATCCAGGGGATCCGGTATTCATCATACAATAAAATTTGGCGGCTGATAAAAGAATCGGCGGCTGCGAATTCAGGACTGGCATGGTAAAGCGAGCTCTGGTGTATCCGGCATTATAGTAATGCCATGCTCGTGCCCCGTCCAGCAGACTCCCAGTATACCCCAGGCTAATACTGGGGTTCTCCAACATCGTCTGAGCATAGCCGAATTGACGTGCGAAATGGCTCGGCAAGTACGGCTCCAAGTAACACTGGTTTTTATTCCTGTACACCAAATGAGACGGCCGGATGCTTTGCAACCAACGGAATTCCCACGGAGATAGAGTTGTTGCATCTTCACCCGAATCAGCTAAATCTTCATTTGCTTCGAAGCCGGTAAAAATGGGACCAACTTTAGTGATCTCCCATCCTTGAAGGTAGGATAAAACTTTCCTACAAACAGGAACGCCCGTATGCATCCATTTCCTCTGATAGAAGCGGCGGAGGAATGCATCTCCGGCCACATGGTCTTCTTCCTGGCCCGGACTTATCACATTGGGATGGTACAAAATCAACCACCCCATCAGATAGTGAATCGGCAGTTCGGCACGAGGAAAGTTGCTGTTCTTACCTCGTTCGTGAACAATGTTACCTGTGAATTCTCATAAACCTCGCAGCAGGTTGCATACCATCGCGGGGAGTAGAGCCAAGGGATGTCCAAAAACCAACTTCGCAGCTGGCAGGATTAGTGTCACGACCCGCATCCACTGTGAGGGTACGAGAACGTAACAACGCCCAGCCTACGCCACAGTGTCGGCGGTAGAACGATGTCCTAGGTCAATCATCTAACAATATAAAGGTACCTGTACAGTATATACACTCCGAGTGGAGGTGATATAACAATATACAGTCTCAATCACATCTAAGGCAGAATGATGAAAATAAAAGATAGATAGATACTGGAACAAAAGATCCACAGGATACAATTAGAGAGAAAGAGTCTAAGTGTCTACTGCCATACAAAACAGAACATCCAACTCAATACAAGTCTCTAATACTGAAAATGAAAGAATATATACAATCAGATCTCAAATGACAGAAATAGTAAACCTAGACTAGGGAGCCTCAGTCTCTAAGCTAGTGGATCAGGCTGGAAATCCGGGTCACACATGTCATCTACAGCTGTCCCATAGTAGGTGTCTACGCAGGCCTCCTCCTCATCCTCTGTAATATTTTCAACAGGTCCAGTCAGGATGGGAGTGAGCACAAAACATCTCACGCAGTTCATATCGAGTTAGGAAATATAAAGCATGCAATAGAGTAAAGTACATGAAATGCTGAAAGAAGAAGATATATGAAAAACAGTAGAGATTTGATAACAGGAAATATCTAAATATGATAAGTAAGAACTGTAAGAAACATGTGATTTTAGAGTACAATCTGGTTATGTAAACAGGCTAGGAAAATGCAATGGTAACTCCATTGTACGTGGGTGTACAATAGACATATATAATAGTTATACAATGTTGTACAATAGGATTTGAGTACATAACCAATTCTACTCCCCCTCCCCAATCAATACACAAGGATCTACTCCAGTTACGTTATCTTATACAATAGTGTACAACGTTATACAATAGATGTACAATGCTATGCAATAGTGTACAATGGTCTATCCCTGGGGCTCATGTGATAATGAGAGTACAATATGCACAATGAGTATACAAGGATATGGGTATTCAATAAATACAATATGGAAGTAAAACGCACGTAAAAGAAGATCCATATAGTACCAATCCGTGATAAAAATCGTATCAGCATCAAGTACAGTAATCTAGAGCAAGAATGTAAATCCATACAAGTATGAAACGGTCAAAGAATGTACTCACCTGATAGCCTGAGTGTCTGAAGAGAATATACTGTCCGAGGAGGGGTGTCTGTCTTCTATAGAACAGTACAAGTCACAACAAGTCTAAAATGATAAAATGAGGTCCTACTATGCATTCTACATGATTCTAGGTCAAACTAGGCCAAAGTCAACTCTTGGTCAACTCTGGTCAACCCTAGAAGTCAAACTAGGTCAACTATGGTCAATCTAGGTCAAACAGGTCCACATTAGGCCCAACTAGCCTATCTAGTCCAATCTAGACTATACTAGTCTATACTCTAATCCAGTCTGGGTCTATCAAGGCTAAACTAGCCTAACAACATGCAATACAAGGCTATAAATCCTATTCTATAAATCAACACATCTCTAAATACAAGTGCTAATAACATTCTAAGTATATATACAATATGTATATATACACACATAGATTAGAACTTATAATCTAATATAGGAATATACCTATAGCTATCTATGAAATATCACATATCCCATAGGATCACTTATATATATACACAACTTCACACATTCCTATATATAAATAATATGTACATACATATTCACATGTGTATAGAGAGGGGACACTAGTGTAAGTGTCCAAGTGTGTGTGTACCTAGATAGGCTGTGACAGGTTTAGGAATAGTGGTGTAGGGTGTTTGTGTATAGGGCTCAAGAAAACAGTGTGTGTATAGGTGAGGGTAATACAATCATGTGTGTGTATATGTCATGGTGAGAGTGTACAGGGAAATGAGCAACAGTGCAGCAAACACACAGGAAAAAGGAAAGGAAATTAACTCATGCTCCCACCCTCAATCTCAGGTTTAGAATCTTATAACCCAGCCTACATACTCATCAAAACAGCCCCCCCATTTGAATCTCAGTTTCAAGAGCCACACTCATCATTTAATCCCAAAATTTTAACCATGGTTAGATAATATATAGGAGAACCCATTTAGGGACTCTAACCCAAACATTAACAGTATAAAATGGGTTAAATAGGACTGCCAAGGTTCCATTCCAAAATCTAGAAATACAGGAAATGGGTTCCCTGTTACAGAAATTCATAGTTTTCAGGTCACACATTAAAACCCCATATCTCAACCAATCCTCAATGCCATTCACCCAAAACTGAACCACAGTTGGAAAACATATAGGAGAAAGGATTTAGGAGCTAAAACTAATATGTAACAGCCTTGAATAGGTCTAAAATTGATGGCAAGTTCAACCTATGTAAACTGGGATTCTCAGGTTTCCAAGTATCAGAAAAAATGGGTATTTCGAGAATTACAAGTCAAAACAATATAAACCACAAAGACAGAGGTTGGTAGTATAAAAACACATCGTATATGTGTCCCACAACCTGTTCGTGTCCACCAAGATGGACACAAACGTGTCCACACAAAACAGTGTACAAGACAGTGCATAATATGCTGTTCCTCTTGCACGTGTGCACGAGTCTCGTGTGCACAACAGAGATCGACCCAAGCCACGTGTCCACTAACATAGGTTCATCACATATAGGGCTATCCATAAGACACCCTGAATCGTGTCCAAGTCGAGTGTGTACAACAGGACACGCGCGTATCAGTACACGAATACACAGGCGCACTGTACAGGCAAAATCCAGTGCGTCGAGGATTTCTCCCTCGTTACGCCACGTGGGCCCACGAAACGTGACACGTGGCGTGTCAATCACTGCCCCTAGTGGCGTGTCAAGTTCTGTGTCGAATAAATATGTGTCGTGTCCAGTGCAGCCCCCGCACAGCAGGACATTGCAGCCCCAGCGCGCGCGGTCGTGTCCCCGTATCTAGAATGACTCGACACGTGCACGAATTCATCTCAGTGCATAAGAAACGTGTAAGCGATAAGGAATAACAATTTTCTATTCAAAAATATTACGAAAATATCACAAAAGTTTCAGTGAGGAATTTTCACAAACACTAGGAGTAGGACACTGATACGTGTGCTGTTAGGACACGAAACGACCCAAAAATCTGGGGATTCCTATTCCTATAGTTTGGGTAGGTCTAGGGCTCCCAATTCATGCAATAATTTCAGGATTCTATGGTGAGAACAAGAAGTTACCTCAAAGTGTCAAAACCCCTTAAAAACTCTAAAGAGAGATGCTCCTCTTGATGGTGAAACTCCTCCAAATTGTTGGAAAACTGAGAACAACCAATTCCAACAGCAAGAAAACAATAATTAGGATCTATTGCAACTTGTTTGGATTAAAAAGGAGAAAAAAATGGATTTATTATGAATTTCTAAAGATGGGAGCTCACCTCTTTCTTCTTGAAATGGATTCCTATGGAAAGGAGGCTAGCCCTAGAAATTAGGAGGGGTTTTATAGTGGGAGAATCCCTAGGTTGGCTGGACAAAATGGTTGGGTTGCTAATTTGGGCTTAGTCATAAAACAAATGACTTAAAAATCACAAGTCATGACTTGTGGTCAAATCTTTCCATTCAAAACTCAATATTCTTAATTGTTTTCACTAACTAGAGTATGGTTGACCTAACTTAACCTAGGGTCTCATAACTAGTCAAGTCCAACTCAACTAGGGTTAGGTCACAAAGTCAAAGCTAGTCAAAGTCAACCTAGTCAACCCTCATTCAAACAATTCCAAAATAAATTCTAAAATTCCTAAAAATTCAAATAAATCCTAAAATGACCAAAATATCCTCTAGGCTAAAATGTACTAATCAAACATCCTAATCACATGGCTAGGCTCTAGGTCAACAGACTCCAAGGTTACACTAGTCAAACACCAAAATCATAAGTCATGATTTAAATAGTTCAAAAATAATTAAAAATTACCAAAAATCATATTATTAATTTAATATCATAATTAAATAAATTAAAATACAAAATTTCAAAATTACCCTCATTTTAGAAAACTGGGTGTTACAAGTCTACCCACCTTAGAAAAATTTCGTCCTCGAAATTTAAAATGGCAGTAGTCCTTCTAGGTCAAACACCCCACAATCAGAGTCTCAAACATACCGTCAGATAATCATATGCGTCTGTCCAAAACCATGATACTCAGAATCTCTGTCATGCCAGTGAGCAAGGCTACGATAATCACAGAGTCCTCAACTATGGTACATACCTCTAGAATTGTGGTATTTAAAATTTTTGCATTGCCGTGCGCTTGGCAGCGAAAACCTTAAATTCCCACACCCGAGAAATACGTCCATAGTCTGACTATATGTCCTCACTATGCCTGCAAGCATGACCCTAGAGGATTCTAAAATCTCATAATCGAGGCGACCTAGCCCATACGACTTATCTCAGAAGAAAATTAAATCATACTGAAACACCAGATCAAACTTATCAACAATGAAGAAACAGATAGGAAAAGATGGAACTGAATTTTAAGATAGGAATTACAGAATTGAATCAAAAGAACGGAACCTGCAACTAGATCTCCAACGGCCTGAGCATCCTCGGCTGACATGGCGAAAGCTCGTCCTGGCTGGCCTTCCCTGGCCTGCTGCTGATGCTGAACAAACCTTTGCTGCTGAGTCTGCAATGGTGGTCCCCTCTGCTGCCCTGCCGGAGCTCTAGCTCCTGGTGCTACCTGAGCCAATGGTGTCGGGTTCTTGGGACACTCTCTACACTGATGCTCCACTGATCCGCAAAGCAAACACATGCCCAGCCTCTTCCTACAGTCGTCCCACCCATGGCCTTGCTTCTTACAGAAGTTGCACACAGTGTTCTGCTGCTGCCTGGGTGCCTGCTGATACTGCACCTATCTCTGTCCCTGATACTGAACAGGCCTCTGCTGCTGCTGCTGGAAATGGGCCATCGGCTGCTGATACTGCTGCTGAAACTTATGCTGAACGTGCGACCTCTTGGCCGGTCCTCCGCTGCTGCTGCCCCCAACTGGGTCTCGCCCCCTCTTGAGCCTAAGCTCAAGATCATCCTCCGCCAATAAGGCTCCCGTCAAAATCTTCTCGAATGTTGCATCCCTGTTTCCCTTGGTCAAGGAATTGACCTCCTTGACCAGACCCTTCCGGAACTTCTGGGCCTTCGCCGTCTCGCTCAACCCCTCAATAAACCTGCCAAGACGGCCAAACTCTTCCGCATACTCCTTTACTGAGAGGCTCCCCTGGACCAAGCTCTCAAACTGCGTCTCCAAGGCTCTGACTGCTGAATCTGGGAAGAACTTCTTCTTGAAGAAGCCCCTGAACTGCTCCCAAGTCTGTCCGGCTACCCCCACCCTGGGGTCTGACTGATACCAGGTGCGAGCAAGATCTCGCATCCGGCTAGCTGCGGCCTCGATCTGAAGATCTGCTGGAATCTTGGCCAAGCGGAAGATCTTCTCTATATGCTCGATCCACTCATCGGCATATAGGATCCCCTCTGTCCCCAAAAAGTCTCTGGGGCTCATCTTCTAAAACTGCTCGATCCCCGGTGTCTTCTGCTGCTGCACCACTGGTCGAGCTGCGGCTGTCGTGACGGCCAACTCCATGCCTCTGTCCTGCCGAGCCTGCTGTCGGTCCATGAACTGCTAGAAATACGCGAACATCTGAGCTGCGTTCACATGTCCTGGAGGCGGTGGCGGCTAGAAAGGATCCTCTGGAATGACTGGGTCCTGCCTCCGAACTGGTGAAGGCATACCCTCAGCTACTGCTGCTGCTGAAGTCCCTAAATGAGCAGAGGTGGCAGGAGCTGTAGCCTCCCGACCCTGCCGAACTGGCTGAGAGGTAGCAGTCCCCTCTACAGTATCTCCATGAATGGCACACTGTAATCGCATCTCCACCATCCTGAAGACAGATCAAACAAACAATTGCTGAGAATGAGTCGAAATAGCAAAGGAGGACAGTTATATTCAAGGAGAACAATATCAGCAAGAAATGAGATGGTATGAATTTGATATGAGTTTTTCCTAGTGTGATTGAGTATCATAAAATTAATGTCCTATATCCTATAGCAGGCTGCAGTGATACTCTAGTTCGAGTACCACTGCACTTCTAGTCTAGACCTGCATGGGCCACCACTAAAATGTGTCACGATCCGCACCCACTGTGAGGGTACGAGAACGTAACAATGCCCAGCCTACGCCGCAGTGCCGGCGGTAGAATGCTGTCCTAGGTCAATCATCTAACAATATAAAGGTACCTGTACAGTATATACACTCCGAGTGGAGGTGACATAACAATATACAGTCTCAATCACATCTAAGGCAGAATGATGAAAATAAAGATAGATAGATACTGGAACAAAAGATCCACAGGATACAATTAGAGAGAAAGAGTCTAAGTGTCTACTGCCATACAAAACAGAACATCCAACTCAATACAAGTCTCTAATACTGAAAATGAAAGAATATATACAATCAGATCTCAAATGACAGAAATAGTAAACCTAGACTAGGGAGCCTCAGTCTCTAAGCTAGTGGATCAGGCTGGAAATTCGGGTCACACATGTCATCTACAGCTGTCCCATAGTAGGTGTCTACACAGGCCTCCTCCTCATCATCTGTAATATTTTCAACAGGTCCAGTCAGGACGGGAGCGAGCACAAAACATCTCACGCAGTTCATATCGAGTTAGGAAATATAAAGCATGCAATAGAGTAAAGTACATGAAACGCTGAAAGAAGAAGATATATGAAAAATAGTAGAGATTTGATAACAGGAAATATCTAAATATGATAAGTAAGAACTGTAAGGAACATGTGATTTTAGAGTACAATCTGGTTATGTAAACGGGCTAGGAAAATGCAATGGTAACTCCATTGTACGTGGGTGTACAATAGACATATACAATAGTTATACAATGTTGTACAATAGGATTTGAGTACATAACCAATTCTACTCTCCCTCCCCAATCAATACACAAGGATCTACTCCAGTTACGTTATCTTATACAATAGTGTACAATGTTATACAATAGATGTACAATGCTATACAATAGTGTACAATGGTCTATCCCTGGGGCTCATGTGATAATAAGAGTACAATATGCACAATAAGTATACAAGGATATGGGTATTCAATAAATACAATATGGAAGTGAAACGCACGTCACAATATGTATTTAGTGAATACAAGGAGATAACATCTCAAAAGAAGATCTATATAGTACCAATCCGTGATAAAGATCGTGTCAGCATCAAGTACAGTAATCTAGAGCAAGAATATAATCCATACAAGTATGAAACGGTCAGAGAATGTACTCGCCTGATAGCCTGAGTGTCTGAAGAGAATATACTGTCCGAGGAGGGGTGTTGTCTCCTATAGAACAGTACAGTCACAACAAGTCTAAAATGATAAAATGAGGTCCTACTATGCATTCTACATGATTCTAGGTCAAACTAGGCCAAAGTCAACTCTTGGTCAACTCTGGTCAACCCTAGAAGTCAAACTAGGTCAACTATGGTCAATCTAGGTCAAACAGGTCCACATTAGGCCCAACTAGCCTATCTAGTCCAATCTAGACTATACTAGTCTATACTAATCCAGTCTGGGTCTATCAAGGCTAAACTAGCCTAACAACATGCAATACAAGGCTATAAATCCTATTCTATAAATCAACACATCTCTAAATACAAGTGCTAATAACATTCTAAGTATATATACAATATGTATATATACACACATAGATTAGAACTTATAATCTAATATAGGAATATACCTATAGCTATCTATGAAATATCACATATCCCATAGGATCACTTATATATATACACAACTTCACACATTCCTATATATAAATAATATGTACATACATATTCACATGTGTATAGAGAGGGGACACTAGTGTAAGTGTCCAAGTGTGTGTGTACCTAGATAGGCTGTGACAGGTTTAGGAATAGTGTAGGGTGTTTGTGTATAGGGCTCAAGAAAACAGTGTGTGTATAGGTGAGGGTAATACAATCATGTGTGTGTATATGTCATGGTGAGAGTGTACAGGAAATGAGCAACAGTGCAGCAAACACACAAAAAAAGGAAAGGAAATTAACTCATGCTCCCACCCTCAATCTCAGGTTTAGAATCTAATAACCCAACCTACATACTCATCAAAACAACCCCCCATTTGAATCTCAGTTTCAAGAGCCACACTCATCATTTAATCCCAAAATTTTAACCATGGTTAGATATATATAGGAGAACCCATTTAGGGACTCTAACCCAAACATTAACAGTATAAAATGGGTTAAATAGGACTGCCAAGGTTCCATTCCAAAATCTGGAAATACAGGAAATGGGTTCCCTGTTACAGAAATTCATAGTTTTCAGGTCACACATTAAAACCCCATATCTCAACCAATCCTCAATGCCATTCACCCAAAACTGAACCACAGTTGGAAAACATATAGGAGAAAGGATTTAGGAGCTAAAACCAATATGTAACAGCCTTGAATAGGTCTAAAATTGATGGCAAGTTCAACCTATGTAAACTGGGATTCTCAGGTTTCCAAGTATAGGAAAAAAATGGGTATTTCGAGAATTACAAGTCAAAACAATATAAACCACAAAGACAGAGGTTGGTAGTGTAAAAACACATCGTATAGTGTCCCACAACCTGTTCGTGTCCACCAAGATGGACACAAACGTGTCCACACAAAACAGTGTACAAGACAGTGCATAATGTGCTG
>JANAVB010043669.1:0-19852 GCA_029216955.1 Iris pallida
GTCTGCCAAATCTTTTAAGCACTTTATCGATATAGTTCTTTTGTGATAATCCAAGAATATCTCGAGAACGATCTCTGTGTATTTGAATTCCTAATACAAAAGAGGCATCACCAAGATCTTTTATCTCAAAATTATTTGATAGAAATTTCTTAGTGTCATACAATATGCCTACATCATTTATGGCAAGCAGTATGTCATCAACATACAAAACCAAAAAATAATAATTTTACTCCCACTGAATTTGTGATACACGTAATCTTCAACATTGTTAACCTCAAAACCAAACGAGGGTAACAACTTGGTAAAATTTATAGTACCACTGACGAGAAGCTTGCTTGAGTCCATAAATAGATTTTGTCAATTTGCAAACCATATTATTTGGATCTTTCGACACAAAATTTTTTGGTTGTACCATATAAATAGTTTCGTCAAAGTTACCATTGAGAAATGCCGTTTTGACATCCATTTGATGTAACTCAAGATCAAAATATGCAACATGTGCTATGATTGTTTTAAAGGAGTTTTTCAAAGATACCAAATAGAAAAATCTTTAAAATCAATCCAAAAAATTTGAGTAAAGTCACTAGTTACAAGACATACTTTATACTTCTCCACATGACCCTTCGAATCCTTCTTGGTTCTAAATGTCAATTTGCAACCAATGGATTTCATACCTTTTGGTAATGGGACAAGTTCTTAAACTTTATTGTCTTGCATAAACTTATACTCCTTATTTATTGTATCAATCCACTTTGAGAACTGGAACTTTGTATGGCCTGACGGAAGTTGATTAGATCATCTTCCAGTATCCACAGTCTTCCTCACGTTCCTAGAGAAATATGACAATATTATCCGAAATTATATTTCTCCTTTCTCTGGTGGACCATCTTAATATTACTGGTTCTTGAGATTGTTGAGTTTGTTCCTTAGGAATAAGTACCTTATCTTGAATGGGGTGCCGCTACGTTGTCGTTGTTAAGGTATCTCAACAACGACTTATAGAAATAATTCGACATTGTCTTATTGAGACTCCAAATTTACTTCTTGATCATGACAGATATAGAATCATGCACATCGTCAAAAGTGATAGTAGGAATCATAATTGATTCTTTCTCAAAGACAATGATTTGGACTTTATTTCTCCCCCAAACTCAACATCCTAAAAAATATTACACTTTTCGTCTCAAAAAAAATTCATAGTGTGGGATTGTATAATTATCAACCCCTTGATCTGTAGCATAACAAATAAAGTAGCTGCTTATAATTTAACTTTGGTCTGTCTTCCCATTATACATTCAATATAAGCATTAAAGTCTATAAAGTCAATGCAATCCAAATCTCATCAGACACAAATCGTTCAACTCTATTTCTAGAGAAGTGACCTAATACTTATGTTATAATGAGGCTAAAAAAATATATATTATGAATTTTGCGTTTAGTACCACATGACTTCACTTGCAAGGTTTTATTACAAGATGTAATAGTTTTAACTGAATATAGGTTATCATAAACCTTAAGGGAACCGTTACCAATAATATTTAAATTTAAAGATAGACTAAACTTATTATTTCCAAATGAACAATGATAACCAGATTTGTCCATTAAGGAAACTGAAACTGAATTTCGTCTAAAAGACGGTACAATAAAAGTGTCTATCAAATTCAAATAATAATCGGTTCCTAAAAATAACCTAAAATATCATATTGCTTTCACTTCTACCGAATTGCCGTCACCCACATAGATGTATCTTTCACCATCAATTGACTTTCGGTAACTCATGCAACCTTTGAAGAACAGGTGGCAACTCTAGAGGGGGGTGAATAGAGTTTATATAGAAAATAATCAATTAAAAATTAACTCTTTCACGAATTATAAATAATCAGAGTAAAATGCGGAAAGTAAATGAAGAGCAAGAAAGCATACGCAAACACAGCGATTTTAACCTAGTTTCCCTCGTGGAGGACTAGTCCAGGCCTGAGAACTCTAGCTCAGGATTAAATCCACTATTTGTGAAATAGTAGTTTACAACCCGTGCCTTTACTTCAGAAGAGCACGTCAACTTCTTACAGAGGATCGCAGTGGCGATTTGCTTGAAATTGTCCAAGCGACTTCTTCAACTCTTGCACAAGAATCCTAACTGAGAGATGCTGAGCACTCGAGACTTAGGAGGCTTGTGGCTAGTAGATGGGAAGGGTATGGCTTATTTGAGCTATAAGAGAGAAGAGAAGAGAAGATTGGATGATTTGAAAAGAGAAAATTCATGGCCTATTTATAGTATTTTTGTAGGCAGAATTCGGCCAGAATTCGGGTAGAAATTTCAAATATTTGGCCGTTGGACAACTAGCAACCAGCTAACCCTAAAATTAGGGATGCTGATTTTTAGGGGATAGAGTTCGGCCCGAACTCTGTATGGAGGCAGAGTTCGGCCCGAACTCTGTCTCCAGAGCACAGAGCTGGTCTAAGTGGCCAGTGGGTATTTTTCTGGATGGTGGAGTTTGAGAATTATTGGTTAGGCTATAGGTCAAGTCTCAAGAGCTCAGCATGACACAGTTTACATCAGTCTAGACTCAACAAAAGTGTAAAATACAGACTCAAATATAACTGAGAAGCTTAGACTGAGCTGTCGTCTGACTTGAGCTTAATGTAGACGTCGTGTGTCGTATTGAATTATTACAAATATTATTTAGTCAATGTTATCAATATCTGGTTGACTGTGACTTTGTGTCAACAATCTTCCCCATATTGATAATTGACAAAATAATATATGTATATTCAATATTCATACCTGGACACAGTTGATCACAAAAACATAGCTCCCCCATAATCAATGCCAAGCAGAAATAATAGCTCCCCCGTAACCGGTGAACGGTGCCGAGCTAGAACCAATAGCTCCACCGTAAATAATGCATTGAACCTGTTGGCCTGATAAATAATATCTCCCAAAAGTACCAAATAGCACATATATACTAAAAGTAGTAAGAATATACATAAGAATATACATATTTCTCCCCCTTTTGGCATTAGCAATATAAACTGCATATGAATAATAATGATGCAACCACACCAGATAGAGAAGAAACTATATATGAATGATCAAAACGAGCAATCGAGCATAGAATAATAAACTGCAATAAGCATAAAATGTCATCACACAGAACTAGAGTCATCAAACTACCAGAGTTTTAGTACAACCTAAGTACATAAATCCAAATAAAACTAAATAACTGGAAATCAGAAAACAGAAACTAGAATCATCAGCAGCAGCAGCAGATAGTAAACGCCATCTCCATCATGGAGCACGAGAAGGCCCAGCAGAGTCTGAATGATCAGTGAATGAACGGCTGGGGTCCACAATAGCAGCATTCGAATCCAGGTAGCACATGACCCAGGGGTCGTTAATGCGATATCCAGCGCAACCAGGATCCCGCTCCATGGGAATGGGCATAGAAGGGTGACGAGACATGGAATACCAGATATCGTGCAGCGAGTTGCTGAGGGCACTCATCTGTAGGGTAGTACGGTAGTCCATCTGAGTCCAGCGATCGTCCTCCAATGTGAAACGATCTCTGAGCATGGTCTGCATGGAGTCAAGAGTAGCAGGAGGAGGAGGCGCATCCTGTCCAAGTGGAGGGGCGTCGGGCTCCTCATCATCAGAATGCTCAGAAGTGTCAGGAGAGGCGACGACTGCCTGAAGACGTCGTGCCTTGGAAAGGAATGCAGGAGCAGGCAAGAAAGGACAGTTATTGAGAGGTACATGGAATGCACGAAAGACCATAGGAAGATATAAGGCATAAACTAAGGCTCGTGGTTTCTTCCTACAGTTAATCATCCAGTCCATCATGGTACGTGGAAGATTGAAAGAGACACAAAAGTGGAGATGATATAAAGCTGAGATTTCAAAATAAGTAATTTCATTGGTAGAACCCGCCTTGGGTAGAATGGTATTAAAAATAATCCGATGAAGATCATAGAAATACGGGTTGAGGTGCTTGGCCATAAGCTTGCGAGGACTTATGTTAGGGGCACATAGTTCCTCCTTGAAACTCTCAAGGAAAGTTTCACCAACAAATTGGAATTGGCGAGCTTCCAGAAGCTTATCCCAAATATCGAGATCTTGAAGTGCAAGATACTCGCCCAACTCAGAAGCATCAAAAGCAATATCAATACCGGCAACCCGGGAATAGATGTGAGTGGCATCGTGAGTCAAGTTACAATAGAACATTTGTATGGCGCTACGATAAATAACAAAGTTTGAAGCCACTAACTCATTTAAGCAAAGAGCTTGAAACAATGATTCAAATTGTAAGAAAATAGTAAAATTAATGGGATGTCCCGCGAAGACCGGACGAGTTCGAAAGTCACTAAACCACTCGTTGGAGGCGTCTAGCGATACAAACAATCGGTCGTCATAAGTATTAAGGTCGCGGGAACGAGGTGGATTGAACAACGGATGAAGGGGTTGTTGTTGTTCAACGGGTTACTCAATGGGAGGAGGAGGATTCGAAGAGAAAGCACCCTCGGTTCGAATCCTCTTTCCATGATTGGGCAAGCGAGGAGCCATTTTCAAACAAATAGAGAACTTGAAATAGAGAGGGAGAAGGAGTTATACCTCAAATTAACAATGAACAGTGAAAGAGAATGAGAAAATAGCCCTTCTCCTTGATTTTGATGAGCAATGGAGCACTTTGGAGAGAAAACTAGGGTTAGGGTTTGTGAAAATATGTTTGGAGAGGTGAAGGTGATGGTAAGAATGAAGGAGAGAGATGAAAACCCGAATATAAGAGGACGGTTTTCTTTGGTCGGAGTAAATCTGGACCGTAGGATCACATTTGATCAAACGGCTGAAGCTGTCCCCGATTCTGGAATGGGGGAACCGAATTCGGCCCGAACTCTGTTGGGGACAGAGTTCGGCCCGAGTTCTAGGTCCTTGTTCCAGAACTGAAAACAGGCTAAACAAAAATTTAAGTAAGGGAAATCAAGTTAGATAAGAGCAATAGCTTGAAAGATTCAATCAAATAGAATAATAGCAGAATGAAATTGAAAAATAGTGAGTCAGCAGTAAGAAATCAAAACGAACCATATAATAAATAAGGAAATATATCATAATTCAATAGTTTGAAGTTGCTATGGGTTAGCTGCAGGGGCCGGATCCCAGCTAGCGGTAGTCCTGTGGACTAGTGCACCGTGTCGCTTAAGCTTTTACGCCTTGTTGTCAGAAGGACCCTTTCGACTTGTACCCATAGCAAGTTCATCGTAAGAGAATCATGATATAATTGATATTTACGCAGGTGAGTTTTAATTCAAGACAGCTTCATCTAAAATTCCAAGTTCACGACAAAGGAAGTTAAAGCGCTCTTCGGATAATGGCTTAGTAAAGAAGTCTGCTAGCTGATGATTAGTGTCAATAAACTCTAAGTTAATCGTGCCATTTTGCTGATGATCACGCAAAAAGTGGTGTCTAATTTTAATGTGTTTTGTGCGTGAGTGACAGATAGGGTTCTTAGTCAAGTTAATAGCACTAGTATTGTCACAGAATATAGGAATGTGCATGAAAGATAGATTATAGTATTCAAGGGTTTGCTTCATCCACAGAATTTGTGCACAACAATGCCCAGCTGCGATGTATTCAGCTTCTGTTGTGGATAGTGCGACAGAATTCTGTTTCTTGCTAAACCAAGAGACTAAAGCCTTTCCTAATAAATGACATGTACCGCTTGTACTTTTACGGTCGACCTTGCATCCAGCAAAGTCAGCATCAGAGTAACCAATGAGGTCAAATGATGTTGACTTGGGATACCATAGGCCCACTGTAACCATACCCTTAAGGTATCGAAAGATACGCTTAACCGCGGTCAAGTGTGATTCCTTAGGATTTGCTTGATATCTAGCACATAAGCAAACACTAAATATGATGTCGGGGCGACTAGCAGTTAAATAAAGTAAGCTGCCTATCATAGCTCGATACTTACGTTGATCAACGGGTTTGCCGCTCTCATCTGGTTCGAGTTTGGTTGAAGTAGCCATTGGAGTGCTGATTGGTTTGACGTTGTCAAGATCGAACTTTTTCAGCATGTCCTTTGTATACTTCGACTGACAGATGAAAGTTCCATTAGCCATTTGTTTCACTTGCAGACCAAGAAAGTAGTTGAGTTCTTCCATCATGCTCATTTCAAATTCTGTCTGCATACACTTGGCAAATTCTTGACAGAGGGTTTCATCAGTAGAACCAAAAATGATATCATCAACATAAATTTGAATTAATAGAATAGTGTCTTTAAAGGATTTTATAAAAAGTGTAGTGTCAATTTTCCCTTTTGAAAAACCTTTCTCAAGCAAGAAACTGCTTAGCCTTTCATACCAAGCTCTGGGGGCTTGTTTAAGGCCATATAGCGCTTTCTTTAGCTTGAACACGTGGTCGAGAAATTTGTGATTTTCAAAGCTAGGGGGTTGTTTTACATAAACTTCCTCCTTAATAAAACCATTCAAGAAAGCACTTTTCATATCCATTTGAAATTTTGATAATTTGCAAATGCACAAAGCATCCGAATGGATTCTAGTCTAGCAACAGGAGCATACGTCTCATCGTAGTCGATACCTTCCTCTTAGTTGTATCCTTGAGCTACTAGACGAGCTTTTTTACGTGTGACTGAACCATCTTCATTCACTTTGTTTCTAAACACCCATTTAGTACCAATTATCGAGTGATTAGCCGGTCTAGGAACTAGTTCCCACACTTGGCTCCTCTCGAATTGGTTGAGTTCTTCTTGCATAGCAGAAATCCAAAATTCATCATTAAAAGCTTCAGAAATGTTTTTCGGCTCAACTTGTGAAATAAAGGCAGTTGCTAGCAATAGAGTCTCTTATTGATGATCTAGTAGTTACTCCACGTGAAACTTCACCTATCACTAAATTTTCTGGATGAGACGGCTTGAAAGAAAATTTCTTAGGCAAGCCCTCCAGAGAATTAGTTTCGGTTGAAGTATTCATTGGAGTAAAAGTTGATGGCTCAACGTCATCATCAAGAGTACTTGCTGCACTGTTATCTTCATCAAAAGTCACATTTGTTGACTCTTCCACAATTAGTGAGCGTTTATTAAAGACTCTATATTCCTTACTCTTGGCGGCATAACCAAGAAAGATACCATCGTCAGCTTTGGCATCAAATTTGCCTAAGTTGTCTTTGGTGTTAAGGATAAAACATCTACATCCAAAAACTTTAAAATAAGAAACATTGGGGGTTCTCCCAAACCAAAGCTCATAGGGTATTTTCTTCGTAATGGGACGAATGAGCACCCTATTCAAAATATGGCATACTGTACTGACAGCTTCTGTCCAAAAGTATTTCGGAAGTGAAAATTTATTCAACATGACTCTAGCCATATCGCCAAGAGTCCTATTCTTCCGCTCCACAACACCATTTTGTTGAGGAGTTCTTGGACAAGAAAATTTATGATCAAAACCATTTGCATCACAAAACTTTTCAAAATCATAATTTTTGAATTCGCCTCCATGATCACTTCGGATTCGAGTAATCATGTAGCCTTTTTCGTTTTGAACTTTCTTTACAAAAACTTTAAAAACCGAAATAGCATCGCTTTTGTTTGTGAGAAAGAAAACCCAAGTAAATCTCGAAAAATCATCAACAATAACAAATGCATAAAGCTTACCACCAAGACTAGCTATTCTACTAGGACCAAATAAATCCATATGGAGTAGTTGCAGGGGTCTAGTAGTACTTACAGAGTTGATAGAATGAAATGAGGATTTTGTTGCTTTGTTCATTTCACATTCGGTACATACCGTGTCCTTTTTGAATGTGATATCGGGCAATCCTCTCACTAGCTTCTTGGTTGATAACCTGGATATAGTATCCATATTGGCATGATCAAGACGCTGGTGCCAGAGTAATCGTTCATCTTTGTGGGCATATAGACATCTACCTATTATGTGCCCTTTTAAATTGTTACCGAAGGATACGTATCCTTCTCTCTTCATCGATAGTGATACGAAAAGATTTGCGTCTCCTGTCATATGTCGTGAGCATCCACTATCGAGAATCTACTTACTTTCAGTTGAGGAGGGAAGGTCCACCTACATCAAGAGTAGATGTGACCTTTGGTACCCAAGTTCTTGAGGGTCCTGAAAAGTTAGTTTTCGGAAACCATGCATATATCTTTTTGTCTACCAGTCTTCTAACTCTACATTGTGGTGAAATGTGTCCATGTGATCCACAGTAAGTACATATAGCATTTTTATTTACACTAGGGACATGAGAATAATATCTATAGGCATCATGATGTGGATGATGTGTAGAGTTTGCATGGTGATCATGGTGATATTGTCTATGTGGCATGGCATGGTGATATTGTCTATGAGACATGGCATGCTGATATTGTCTATGTGGCATAGTATGCTGATATTGTCTATATGGCATAGCATGGTGATATGGCATGATATGGTGATCTTGTCTATATGGCATGACATGATGATCTAGTCTATATGGCATGGCATTGTGATGATTTCTATATGTAAAGTGATGTTGGTTGTGTCTTTGTGCAGCATGATGAGTATGAGAAGTATTCTTACGTGCACGTGGTTTTTGTGTTTTATGAAAGTTAGTGTATATAAAAGCATGATTACGTGCTGCATGAGGATGACGTGGTTGACTAGCTTGAGTGGTGTTGTGCCCATGTGATTGGGTTTGAGGTTGAGCAACCTGTTTTCCCAATTTGGTTTCTAATCTCTTAGAAACAGCTTGCAGTTCATCAACCTTAATATTTAAGCCATATATCTTAGTCATGGAAATCTTGTGTCTACTCTTTTCTTCAGCAAGCATCGTGTTGAGTGTAGTAATTTCTTGAGTTTTTTGCTCAATACGTGCTTCAGTATCATGTAAGCTTATTTTAAGCTTGGATACTTCATCAGTGATATCAGTGGGTGATGTGTCTCTAATGTTATCAAGTAATAGAGAAATTCTTTGTATTTCGTCTTCAAGACTTTTGATTTTGTCCTTGGCATGTTTGTATTTACCGATGACCTTTTTGTGATCATCAAGTGAATCAGTGAAGGCATCGCCAAGTTCATCAAAAGAGAAGTCGTCTAAAGTTTCGTTAGATACCTTGTTGGAAGTTGCCATTAGGCACACATTTGCTTTATCTTGAGGAGAGTCCTTTTCTTCCTCGGAGTCACTCGCTTCACTTTCATGCCAAATGCTTGTGTTGGCATATTTCTTTGATGAGGTCTTCTTGTATGGCTTCTCATAGCGGTTGCTTTTCTTCAAGAATGGACAGTCTTTTCGGACGTGTCCAGTCTTCTTGCAACCATAGCAGGTTGGCTCTTCTTCATCGTCTTCTTGTGGTTCCTTCTTTCTTCTATTGAAGCGAAGGAATTTCTTGAAGTTGCGAACCATGAGAGCTTGGTCTTCGTCATCCGAGTTGTCGTCTTCGGTCTCATCGTGCTCAGCCCTTCGTCGATGAGCTTTGAGAGCGATCTCCTTAGTCTTCGGGGCAGGCTCTTCGAAGTCCTTGAGGTCAAGCTCGTGAGTCATGAGCTTACCCATCAAGGTCTCCATTGACATGGTTGTGAGATCGTTCCCTTCTATGATGGCTGTCACCTTAGGGTTCCAAATTTTTGGTAGCCTCCTAAGCAACTTGCGAATCTTCTCATGATTTGAATATTGCTTTCCAAGTGAAGACAGGGGGTTGATGATGTCGAGGAATCTTGTGAACATCTGTGTGATCGTCTCGTTTGGCTTCATCTTGAATGCCTCGTATTCTTGCGTAAGACGACTGATTTTTGATTCCTTGACTTGGGTGGTTCCTTCATGCGTCACTTCTAGAAGTTTTCATACTTCGTGGGATGTGGTGCATGTGGATACCCTGTTAAACTCATTCCTGTCTATAGCACAGAATAAAGCATTAATAGCTCTCGCGTCTAGACTTGCCTGTTTCTTCTCTTCGTCAGAATATTTGTCATGTGATTTCTCAATGAGATCACCGTTGACAACTATCCTGGCGGGCTTTTTGTAACCGTCAGTGACGACTGTCCACAGGTCGAAGTCTAGAGACTTGAGATAAAAACTCATCCTTGTTTTTCAATACGTGTAGTTAGTTCTATCAAATAGGGGAGGCCTATGAGTGGACTGTCCTTCACCATGATTGGAAATCAAGGATTGTGTGGTTGCCATGGATCAGCTCTAGGATGTAAATCCTTGTAAAGAGAACAGAGCTCTGATACCAATTGAAGAACAGGTGGCAACTCTAGAGGGGGGTGAATAGAGTTTATATAGAAAATAATCAATTAAAAATTAACTCTTTCACGAATTATAAATAATCAGAGTAAAATGCGGAAAGTAAATGAAGAGCAAGAAAGCATACGCAAACACAGCAATTTTAACCTGGTTTCCCTCGTGGAGGACTAGTCCAGGCCTGAGAACTCTAGCTCAGGATTAAATCTACTATTTGTGAAATAGTAGTTTACAACCCGTGCCTTTACTTCAGAAGAGCACGTCAACTTCTTACAGAGGATCGCAGTGGCGATTTGCTTGGAATTATCCAAGCGACTTCTTCAACTCTTGTACAAGAATCCTAACTGAGAGATGCTGAGCACTCGAGACTTAGGAGGCTTGTGGCTAGTAGATGGGAAGGGTATGGCTTATTTGAGCTATAAGAGAGAAGAGAAGAGAAGATCGGATGATTTGAAAAGAGAAAATTTATGGCCTATTTATAGTATTTTTGTAGGCAGAATTCGGCCAAAATTCGGGTAAAAATTTCAAATATTTGGCCATTGGACAACTAGCAACCAGCTAACCCTAAAATTAGGGATGCTGATTTTTAGGGGACAGAGTTCGGCCCGAACTCTGTGTGGAGGCAGAGTTCGGCCCGAACTCTGTCTCCAGAGCACAGAGCTGGTCTAAGTGGCCAGTGGGTATTTTTCTGGATGGTAGAGTTTGAGGATTATTGGTTAGGCTATAGGTCAAGTCTCAAGAGCTCAGCATGACACAGTTTACATCAGTCTAGACTCAACAAAAGTGTAAAATACAGACTCAAATATAACTGAGAAGCTTAGACTGAGCTGTCGTCTGACTTGAGCTTAATGTAGACGTCGTGTGTCGTATTGAATTATTACAAATATTATTTAGTCAATGTTATCAATATCTGGTTGACTGTGACTTTGTGTCAACAACCTTGCCTAAAACATTAATGTGGATAGTCCCACCAGAATCTAACTATCATGAGTTTCTTGGTACTAAATCAAAATTAACCTCAGAACAGATCAAATTTAGAAATGTACTTTTCTTTATACGCCATGCATGGTACTTTGTACATTTCTTCCGTATGTGTCATGTCTTATCATAAAATAACAACCCTTAGTTTTATATTGTTATTTCTTTTTGCCCTTAAAGTTTATCCCATTAAACATGAAAATTAAAATCTTATTGGCAGATATTTTAACAACATTAACTGTAAAGAGAACAAAGCAACAAAAAACAAACATGCTCTAACAAATAACCAAAGCGTAAAATATAGTCAAACAAATTCAAATAATGGTGAACCTCATCTCAAGATACCTAGTACATCATTAATATCAAGTCTTTGGACAGTGATATTGACTGCAAGTGGTATTCTTGGTGTAATGATCAAACGTTGACAATAAGTCATATCAAATACTAAGCCTATCTTTGGATCGGGTTATTATTCACATGTAAACCGTATAATTGTCACACATTTATCAGCACAAGTATGTGTACAATTCGGCAAAGTATTAACCTTCCTTTGGGCCGGCTAATACTCGCATGAATTTACACACACAAACATCTATCATCTCTCATAGACTATCTACGCAAGAGAGGTCACTTTGGCGACATCTTGTTTCAATGGGTCTATTTAGAATATTAGACGACTATTGCTAGTCACAAAATGCACCCAAAAAAATTTAAATGTTGACTAAATTTTACAAAACCGAATCATGTCCAAAACTTTATGTACATGCATAATTAAAATATTACAGCTCAAATAAGATAATCATAAGCATGTGAATCTCTTTACATGATTCAAACAAATATTCTTAATTTGACTAAACTGAGCATTGTCAACATAATAAAATCTACGTAATATTTTACTGAAGATATGGACCAATAGATTGCTTCAAATAACCCATAAATATTATATTAAAATAATCTGCTGAAGATATGTACGTCAATAGATTACATCAAATATATGACTTAGAACATAAATTTATTAGAAAATAAATTTATGCCAAACATAAAATTGTCTATATTTTGTTCCAATTTGTCCTCCAATGATCAACTTAGATTGGAAAACACTCTAAATTGAGTAACACCAAATATCTATCATGAGTAATTAGAATCTAACCGACATTCCATATTATCACATGTCCAGCAATAAGTATATTCATGCATATTTAATATAATGGAGAATTCTACGATCATTATCACATGCATCCATATCTAATATTTAAGCATGAACTGAGAGATCATTATTGTACATAAATTATGAATTCTATCAAAAATTTCTTAATATGGCGATCAAATCAATGAAGGATTGACAACAAATCAATGTACTTGTAACCAATGGAGAACCATGTATGAAAAAAATAAAATAAATAAATTATGATGTGCAAACATGTTGGAACAGTTGTTTATGTACGAAAACAACTCAGAAGTAGAAGACAAGATCCCAACAGTTGTTCTCTTTATTGAGCCATCTAGTACAACACTAAGAAAATATTTAAATTATATTCCACCATAAATTATAACCCACCATGTGTAGTACTGCCAACAATTTTGATCAAACAACACAAACATAAGTGCCATCCTAGTCCATTAATTATGGATGTATCGTTTGGATACATGTCCAGCATGATTTGGCCGGAACAAAATTTTATTCGTGTATCAAGAAATCAGTTATTGAGAAACTGTAGATCTAATATTCGTGTATCATAAATATTATTTTATGAACCATTGGAGTCCTAAATTAAAATTAGAATGAAGGATCTATGATTTCTGAACAATAACAAAAAATTGTTTCTGAAACTTCAACCTCATAAATCAAACAGGAAGGCTCTGATACCACTTGTTAGAAATTTTTTTGTGCCCTGTCGATTCATGAGATGAAGAACATAAATTAAATTATGAAAGCGTACTTGAATTCATTACTAGACTTGATGGATCTTGAAGCGAACATCTCTTTATTGGGTTCGATCTTCCAACTTGCTACGACCCTTAATGACAAAGAAGAATTCGAATCATTTGTCCCTCTCTTTCTGTTGATGGGGATGCAGAAGAGAAAAAGAGAAAAAACTCTCTTTTGGTGGCCGTATAAGTTGGGGACCATAACCCTAATGAACACATATATTTATATGTTTTGACATTTTTAATTTGGCCCCTCATCAAATTAGAATTATCTCCGGTATCTACACATTAATTCCATGACAATTATACCATTAAGCCAATTTCCAAATAGACTACTTTAATTTGGCTTAATTATTTAGATAGCCTAAACACAATTAATTTTACATGTGTGGCCCCTTAATTATTGAATAATTCTAACAGAATGCGACAACGCCCATGGCATGCGTGGTGGGGCACGCCATCGCCCATGGTGCGTGGCAATTTTATTTTATTTTTTTGCACAGAATGGCGCGTGGCCATCGCCCATGGTGTCCAGCAGGGAGGTCCATGGGCGCTCCATCGCCCATGGCTCGTTGCCAATATATATATTTTATTTTGCATAGAGTGGCGCATGGCCATCGCCCATAGCGCCCAGCATCCATGGGCACTCCATCACCCATGGCGCGTGGCCCCCCTACAAACCTAGTCTGTTTGGTTTAGTCATTCCATCCTGAGAAATTTTATTGACATGTGAACTGAGCTCCTTTCGTTTAGTCCATTTGGAAATTCCTTATACGTGGGAACATGTCCCTGAGGTGGGTCCCACAAGCGATCTGATAACAAAAAAAAGGCAAAAAGTCCAATTCGCTGCAAAACTTAGGGCCAAGAGTAATAGTATTGTGTCGGTGGCTTATGTTGCGCAATCGAATTTGTTCGGTAATCAAAATAATCCAAATCCAATAAGTCAAATTTAAAAATGGGCGATGGCCACGCACCATAGGCGATGGAGTGCCTATGGTCCTCTCCCCCCTTTTGTTGCTGGGCGCCATGGGCAATGGCCACGCGCTACTCAATACAAAAAAAAAAAATTGGCAACGAGCCATGGGCGATGGAGCGCCCATGGACCCCCTGCTGGACACCATGGGCGATGGCCAAGCGCCAGTCTGTGCAAAAAAAAATGCCACGCACCATGGGGGATGGCGTGCCCCACCACGCACGCCATGGGCGCTGGAGCGTTCTGCTGCACGCGCCATGGGGACGGGCGCGACCCTTCTGGCCCCCCTACAAACCCACCGTGCGCCATTCGTATTGTTGCTTCGTTACCCATAATGCAATTACCCTAAACTTCTTAATTTTTTTTATAAATTAGGTAAAATTCTTTACTCTAGATGAAAATTTCTGAAAAACTATTGTTTAAACCTCAGAAACCATTATTTCACACGGCAGTGCTTATATTATCACTTGTGGAATTGAACTACAGCTCTGACCCATGGACCACGTGTTGTCGTTTATTGGAGGGGAGGATGGGTGGGTCCGAAGTGGTGCAAGAGGGCAGTGGGGGATGACATGCCAGTGTACGGGCACGTACACAGATATCCTCCGCAGGCAAAAGAGGATTTCCGTATTTCATATTGTATTGCCCAATTCACAGGGCCTAATATGTTTAAGAGAGACGAGCCCAAATTCTGAAAGAAATATGTGTTCCCATCGGTCATTCACCACCCTTTAACAAATCTACTGGATACCTTTGCATCCAAAGGCTACATTGGGACTGGGGGGGGGGGGGGGGGGGGGGGGGCTTTAAGCACATTACAAGTAAAGGACCACGCTTCCCTCGCTTTTTTCGTTTCTAACAAATATATTAAAATAAAACTAGAACATGGTTTAGATCCGTTTGGACCTGAGGTCGCTTCGGCTTCAAATTCCATTTTTTTCCTTTTTAGACATTTAGGATCCGTTTGGACCTGTAGGTCGCTTCGGTTTCAAATTCCATTTTGGCTCGCTCCGCTTTGGACCTATTTCAAATGGTCTGGGTCCGGTCCGATTCGGTTCCAAAAAATTTAACCCATCCCGTCTCGCTCCGCCCCTCCAAAGTACGAATCTGGTCCGGTTCTATAAAATTTGGGCATGGTCCTGTTTGTGCCCACTTTTACTACGTAGTCATGGATTGCATGCACAATCACATTTCGAATTCAATTTTTTTTTTTTGCTACAAAAGCATAAAGTTTCTCATTTTTATATAATTACTAAATATCCTCAATTTTATGCACATTTTGTGATTAAAAATGTGTTTATTTTTGTATATTTTGAAAACTAAAATTATATGTATGTCTTTTAAAGTCAAACTTTAATAATTTAACAACTATTTAAACTTTGGACCCAACTTTAAAATACAATTTATATATATATATATATATATATATATATATATATATATATATATATATAAAAATAGTCCAACCGAACAAATCTAATTGTTTATCAGTTAGGTTTCTGTTATGACTAATTTCGGTTCGGTTTCGATTTTAAATCTTTAGAATTTTCATTTATTTGATTTTCACTATTTCGATTCGGTTGAAACTGAATAAACCCGACGTTCATCCCTAGCTCAGGCTATGAATTTGTTTTAATGAGCCTATTGAGTCTAGGGGGTGAGCAACGGTTCGGTTCAGTTCAAACTGAACCGAATATATGAAAATCAAAATAACTGTAAACTGTTTTTCTCAAAATCTAAAATCGAACCGTTAATTCTACAAAAACCGATCAAAACAAAACCGAACTAATTCGGTTCGATTTCATAGGCCAATATGTCAGACCTTCAAATTTTTAGCAAAATGAGCCTATTTATAACACTTTTTAAAAAAATAACATTATTGTATTTATGAATTATTATATTACATAGAGTGAGAAATATTACTATATGTACATTGAGTGTAGAGAGAGAGTGCTCAAAGAAGTACGGACAGAGAATAGGAGAGGAGAGTGCGCCCAATTAGGGGTTAAAACATAATCATATATATAGATTGAGGGTAGTTTGATAAATTACTAAATCTATATAGATTTTCGGTTCGGTTCGGTTCAGTTTTCTCGGATCATGAACATAAAATCTAACCGTTATTTCAAAATTTCAAAATTTTCAAACCGAAAATCGAACCGTTTGTCTTGCATATTTTGGTTCGATTCGGTTTTCAACCGCTATATGCTCACCCCTAATTGAGTCCATGCTCTTTAACATTATAATGAGTCTTTCACGCTCTCACTATTACTTGGCTCATTAACCCCTCAAACATGTATTGACATGAACTCGACAGTGATGGAGGGCCATCACAATTTTGATTCGATTTCAAAGCAGTATGCAATAGGTACAACGCACGTGCATATATATTAGTACTATTATATGATATAAAAAGTTGGCTTCACTATAATTTTTCTTCTTCCAAGTATGTCATTATCTAACTTTACTAATTAAAATTGTTCATTAAATATAATGAGAGCAAGTAGGTAATTATGTATAGAATTTTTTTTAAAGACACTTAAAATACGTTCAACGCACATGCATGTATACTAGTTGTAGATAATTAGTAAAATATGTCTGGTTATAGAAAGAGATGGTTTCCCAATTACTCAAGTAACGTAGATAAAACATGAATGGACACTTCCAGCTACGTCCTACGTCCAGGAGAAACAGTTGTCAACAATTTACAAACTTTGCAACAGTTAAAACTACATGGTAGGGCTAGGCATACGGTTCCAGGAGTCGTTGTTTCAACCTGGTCCGAATCGTAAATTGTTCAAACAAGTTGGTTCCTAAATTTTAAATTAAACGAGACGGACCAGAAGGGATCGTGTGATATTAATAACGGGTTAGGACGAGTCATATTTCCAAAGTAAACAGAGTGCCGGTATGACCCGTTTGAAAATTGATGACCATGCAATGATTTTAACATGTGTTGTATAAGTACACAAAAATAATAATTCTCATTGTCCCTTTACTTTTGTTCTTGTCAGTTCTTTACTATCAACATGCTGGTATATGTATTATTAGGTGACTGGAACACCAAATAATGTCCAGCTTGTACAACATTAAAAATATTTTTACTTAAAAAAAATACTGTTGTGATTTGGATAAACCCAAATAGTGATGCTCTTATCGATCCATACTCATAAACAACATCTATCCCGTTCCCTCTATATATGTTATCAATGAGAAAAACTACGGACATTCCTTCTGACTATTAATTTCTTCACTTTCTCTTCTATTTTTATAACACGTTATCAGCACCAAGACGTTCCAAGCCAGTGGTTTAATGACAAGACAAGAACAAATTATTTTATTATTTATCCTCCAATCAAGGTCAAAAATTCTTTTTATTTTTCTACGTATATTATTGGACGATCCAAACTATGCATGGTTAAATATAAAGATGAAAAATGGATATGTTGTATGATGGATTCAACTACGACATGAGAAAGGTATGCATGTTGTATGATGGCTTCTAAAACATGTATTTTTATGAAGTCATAGTTGGTTTAAGTCGGTCTATTATATAATGTATGCGATGAGTATGCAACATTTTGCTTTAATGTAACATATTTTTATGTAGCATTAATACAAACTCTTAGATGATATGCTTGCTTTTTATGTACTTGATTTGCTATAGTTGCAATATGCACTTCCTTCTTCTAGGAGAACTTGTTGGTAGACGTACATTTTGGATTGATTAATTTTATTTTATGTTATGAAGCAAATAAGATGTCACTCAATATTTAGACCCTCTGTTGCATATAGGACTATCGACACAACTTAATGTCAATCAAAGGAATGTATTGATCGGGTCATTGGACGATACAATTATTGTATAGTCCGATTATATGGCATATTGTCCGATATGATGCACATCTTCATGGATCATTCTCTATTAAATTAGTCATATTTTCTTTTATTTCTTCTGTTGTTATCTTTTTCTTTCTTTCAATACTTGTGTTTTTAATGTAACTCTACCTCTATCTAAAGAGGACTATTGCTTACATCAGTAAACTTTAGTTGATTCATTGTGGATTTAATTGCTTCTGATATATTTAAAAAAAAACTTTGCTTATTTAGATTATACATGTTAGTTTAAACGATTGTTCTGGTATACATGATATATCTAAGTTTAATCTAGATAAGCAAAGTTAGTTTAATTATTTTGGTCCATGTACCGTAGAAATATTTAATTGAAAATACATGATAGCAATTTTATTATTATCGTTATTTAAACTAAACAACTAAGGATAATGGTATGCATCAATGAACCATGGTATACGCATTAATTGTCCACTCATATTGTTTATTGTTAATATGAGCATTAACACATTTTCGAATTTATTGCTCGAAAAAAATTCTAAGCATGGTACCATCCTTATACTTTGAATAAGAGCATGATATCCATTCGTATACTTTGAATAGAGTAATTATCCATTTGTTTAAGTTATTACTCTGCAATAGAAAATGATATACTCATGGCATGCTTAATTTTGTTAATATGAACTTCAAATGATTTCATTCATAATTTGATGAAATAAAATAGAAAATCTTCTTCCTGGTCAGTTTATAGGGATGAAAGAAAATAGGAAATTCAACCAAACGATATTTAATATGATTATGTCATTATTTTGATACATGTTTGCAACTACAATATTTCAAAATATTTCCAAAAGACATGATCATGAACGATATAGCAGTGTAATCTGGCAATTTTCCCAGTAGATGATTGTTCATTAGATTTTTTTTTCCTCTTCTTGTTGTTTGTGTAAGGCCACAATCATTAGTGGACACAACTTGTTGATGTATATTTTCACTCAATTTAAAATTTCATGTTCCATAGTAGTTGAAAGTTACTTAATAGTTTATTGTCATGTTGAAAGTATTGCATGTTGTTAACATGATTTTAGTAGAGTATGGCATATATTTTAAAGTTGTAAACCTCTTATTAATTAGAAACTTTTAGAGTGTGTGCCGTAAGTTTGTCCAATCCATAGGTGACTACGGATGTTTGGTTGTCCTACATAGAACTTAAGTTCGATTGATATTTAATAGTTACAATGCTGCTACACACACAATCCTTATCTATATGATCTTTCTACAAAAGAATACTAGATCGAATGTAGTATCCATGATAGCTGGTTTTGCTCACATTAATTAAGGTTCCGACAAAGAATATTTTACCCAACAGATACATAATGTGTCGTACTCTCATAATCCAGAAAATTTTTACTGAGTTTTAATGATATAAGAAAAATGGGTAAACTTTGAGCAAGTAAAATAAGGAATAATTTGTGTAACCACTCATCTAAGAGAACCAGAAGTTCGTCTAGGTAGATTCTCCAGCTATTCAGTAGAGATATACATCATTCATATTAAGGATATCAAGTTACAAACTATCATGAGCCAGAAGCTCAATCATATATCATGAGCTAAAGCTAAATCTTAAGGGTCCATTATGAGCCAGAAGCCGAATGATTCTTTAACTTTTAATTTGTGATATGATCGATAAGACACCAAAAACAATCATGACGAGAATTGCGAAAACTAATTCGTGTGATCATCTCTTACCAAATTGTAGCATACACTCTTGATCTCAAGAATAAGTTTGTTACTAAACCATCAATCCTGAAGATTGTATCTGAATAACTAGTAGCATAGTTTCGAATTGCACCTTTTTGGCTTATATATATATA